>JAMKQA010009411.1:0-12537 GCA_024699735.1 Posidonia australis | reverse complement strand
CATTATCCATTAGGCACGGATCACACATGCATCATTACATCTTGTCTTTTTGGTGTGTTCTTGGTTTTCCTCGTCTTTCCATTAAAAGACTAGGTGGCGACTCCTTTCCTTATCCTTTTGTCTTCCCTTTGGTGTTTCTGAGTCTTGTCTCACTTTCTCTGGATTCACCATTTTCGCCGTGACTGTATCGGACATCCCAGTGTGTTCCCGCACGCCGGAGTTAGGTTTTGGTGAACCGCGCCCCAGTGGTTCCACCGGCATGGTCACAGGAACTGGGACTCCGCTGGGGATTTTCGCCGTGACTGTATCGGACCTCCTAGTGTGTTCCCGCACACCGGAGTCAGGTTTTGGTGAACCGCGCCCCAGTGGTTCCACCGGCATGGTCACACTTATAGCATAGGACCAACCATCTATCCTTTTCTCGAGACTCCTCCGATCCGGAGGTGATCCGAGTCATTGGTTCCTCATAGCTTAGGACCAACCATGTATCCTTTTCTTGAGACTCCACTGATCCGGAGGTGATCCGAGTCGTTGGTTACTTATATCCTAGGACAAACCATCTATCCTTTTCTCGAGACTCCTCCGATTCGGAGGTGATCCGAGTCGTTGGTTCCTTATAACGTAGGACAAACCATCTATCCTTTTCTCGAGACTCCTTCGATCTGAAGGTGATTCAAGTTGTTGGTTCCTTATCAGCTCGGACCATCCATCTATCCGTTTCTCGAGACTCCTCTGATCCGGAGGTGATCCGAGTCGTTGGTTCACTATAGCCTAGGACCAACCAACATTCCTTTTCTCAAGACTCCTCCGATCCGGAGGTGATCCGAGTCGTTTGTTCCTTATAGCCTAGGAACAACAATCTATCCTTTTCTCGAGACTCCTCCGATCAGGAGGTGATCCGAGTCGTTGGTTCCTTATAGCGTAAGACCAACCATCTATCGTTCCCTCGAAACTCCTCTGATCCAAAGGTGATACAAGTTGTTGGTTCCTTATAAGCTAGGACCAACCATCTATCCGTTTCTCGAGACTCCTCTGATCCGGAGGTGATCCGAGTCGTTGGTTCATTATAGCCTAGGACCCACCAACAATCCTTTTCTCGAGACTCTTCCGATCCGGAGTTGATCCGAGTCGTTGGTTCCTTATAGCGTAGGACCTACCATCTTTCCTTTTCTCGAGACTCCTCTGATCCGGAGGTGATCCGAGTCGTTGGTTCCATATACCATAGGACCAACCATCTATCCTTTTCTCGAGACTCCTCCAATCCGAAGGTGATCCATGTTGTTGGTTCCTTATAAGCTAGGACCAACCATCTATCCTTTTCTCGAGACTCCTCCGATCCGAAGGTGATCCGAGTTGTTGGTTCCATATAAGCTTGGACCTACCATCTATCCTTTTCTTGAGACTCCTCTGATCCGGAGGTGATCCGAGTCGTTGGTTCATTATACCCTAGGACCATCCAACAATCATTTTCTCGAGGTTCTTCTGATCTGGTCGTGATCCGAGTCGTTGGTTCCTTATAGCGTAGGACCAACCATCTATGCTTTTCTCGAGAATCCTCTGATCCGGAGGTGATCCGAGTTGTTGGTTCCTTATAAGCTAGGACCAACCAACAATCCTTTTCTCGAGACTCTTCCGATCCGGAGGTGATCTGAGTCGTTGTTTCCTTATAGCGTAGGACCAACCATCTATCCTTTTCTCGAGAATCCTCAGATCCGGAGGTGATCCGAGTCGTTGGTTCCTTATAGCCTAGGACCAACCATCTATCCTTTTCTCGAGACTCCACCGATCAGGAGGTGATCTGAGTCATTGGTTCCATATAGCGTAGGACCAACCATCTATCCTTTTCTCAAGACTTCTCTGATCCGAAGGTGATCCGAGTTGTTGGTTCCTTATAAGCTAGGATCAACCATCTATCCTTTTCTCGAGAATCCTCTGATCCGGAGGTGATCCGAGTCGTTGGTTCATTTTAGCCTAGGACCAACCAACAATCCTTTTCTCGAGACTCTTCCGATCCAGAGGTGATCCGAGTCGTTGGTTCCTTATAGAGTAGGACTTACCATCTATTCTTTTCTCGAGACTCCTTAGATCTGGAGGTGATCAGAGTCGTCGGTTCCGTATAGCCTAGGACCAACCATCTATCCTTTTCTCGAGACTCCTCCGATCTGGAGGTGATCGAAGTCATTGTTTCCTTATAGCCTAGGACCAACCATCTATCCTTTTCTAGAGACTCCTCCGATCCAGAGGTGATCCGAGTCGTTGGTGCCTCATTGCCTAGGACCAACCATCTTTCCTTTTCACGAGACTCCACCGATCCGGAGGTGATCCGAGTCGTTGGTTCCTTATAGCCTAGGACCAACCATCTTTCTTTTTCTCAAGACTCCTCCGATCTGGAGGTGATCCGAGTCGTTGGTTCCATATAGCCTAGGACGAACCATCTGTCTTATTCTCGAGACTCCTCCGATTCGGTGGTGATCCGAGTCGTTGGTTCCTCATAGCCTACGACCAACCATCAATCCTTTTCTCGAGACTCCTCTGATCCGGAGGTGATCCGAGTCATTGGTTCCTTATACCTTGGACCAACCATCTATCCTCTACTGGAGACTCCTCCGATCCGGAGGTGATCCGAGTCGTTGGTTCCTTATAGCGTAGGACCAACAATCTATGCTTTTCTCGAGACTCATCCGATCCGAAGGTGATCCGAGTTGTTGGTTCCTTATCAGCTAGGACCAACCATCTTTCCGTTTCTCGAGACTCCTCTGATCCGGATCCAAGTCATTGGTTCCTTATACCTAGGACCAACCATCTATCCTCTACTCGAGACTCCTCCGATCCGGAGGTGATCCGAGTCGTTGGTTCCATATAGCGTAGGACCAACCATCTATCCTTTTCTCGAGTCTCCTCCGATCCGAAGGTGATCCGAGTTGTTGGTTCCTTATAAGCTAGGACCAACCATCTATCCTTCTCTCGAGACTCCTCTGATCCGGAGGTGATCTGAGTCGTTGGTTCACTATAGCCTTGGACCAACCATCAATCCTTTTATCGAGACTCTTCTGATCCGGAGGTGATCCGAGTCGTTGTTTCCTAAGAGCGTAGGACCAACCATCTATCCTTTTCTCGAGACTCCTTTGATCCGGAGGTGATCCGAGTCGTTGGTTTCTTTATAGCCTAGGACCAACCATCTATCCTTTTCTCGAGACTCCTCTGATCCGGAGGTGATCCAAGTCGTTAGTTCATTTTAGCCTAGGACCAACCAACAATCCTTTTCTCGAGACTCTTCCGATCCGCAGGTGATCCGAGTGGTTGGTTCCTTATAGCGTAGGACCAACCATCTATCCTTTTCTCGAGACTCCTCAGATCTGGAGGTGATCAGAGTCGTCGGTTCCGTATAGCCTACGACAAACCATCTATCCTTTTCTCGAGACTCCTCCGATCTAGAGGTGATCCGTGTCATTGTTTCCTTATAGCCTAGGACCAAACATCTATCCGTTTCTCGAGACTCCTCTGATCCGGAGGAGATCCGAATCGTTGGTTCCATATAGCCAAGGACCAACCATCTATCCTTCTCTCGAGACTCCTCCGATCTAGAGGTGATCCGAGTCGGTGGTGCCTCATTGCCTAGGACCAACCATCTATCCTTTTCGCGAGACTCCTCCGATCCGGAGGGTGATCCGAGTCGTCGGTTCCTTATAGCCTAGGACCAACCATCATACTTTTTCTCGAGACTCTTCCGATCTAGAGGTGATCCGAGTCGTTGGTTCCATATAGCCTAGGACCAACCATCTGTCCTATTCTCGAGACTCCTCTGATTCGGAGGTCATCCGAGTCGTTGGTTCCTCATAGGCAACGACCAACCATCAATCCATTTCACGAGACTCCTCTAATCCGAAGGTGATCCGACTCGTTGGTTCTTTATACCTAGGACCAACCATCAATCCATTTCTCGAGACTTCTCCGATCTGGAGGTGATCCGAGTCGTTAGTTCCTTATAGCGTAGGACCAACCATCTATCCTTTTCTCGAGACTCCTCTGATCCGAAGGTGATCCGAGTTGTTGGTTCCTTATAAGCTTGGACCAACCATCAATCCTTTTCTCGAGACTCTTCCGATCCGGAGGTGATCTGAGTCGTTGTTTCCTTATAGCGTAGGACCAACCATCTATCCTTTTCTCGAGAATCCTCAGATCCGGAGGTGATCCGAGTCGTTGGTTCCTTATAGCCTAGGACCAACCATCTAACCTTTTCTCGAGACTCCTCTGATCAGGAGGTGATCCGAGTCATTGGTTCCTTATAGCGTAGGACCAACCATCTATCCTCCGATCCGAAGGTCATCCGAGTTGTTGGTTCCTTATCAGCTTGGACCAACCATCTATCCTTTTCTCGAGACTTCTCCGATCCGGAGGTGATCCGAGTCGTTAGTTCCTTATAGCGTCGGACCAACCATCTATCCTTCTCTCGAGACTCCTCAGATCCGGAGGTGATCCAAGTCGTTAGTTCATTTTAGCCTAGGACCAACCAACAATCATTTTCTCGAGACACTTCTGATCCGCAGGTGATCCGAGTGGTTGGTTCCTTATAGCGTAGGACCAACCATCGATCCTTTTCTCGAGACTCCTCAGATCTGGAGGTGATTAGAGTCGTCGGTTCCGTATAGCCTAGGACAAACCATCTATCCTTTTCTCGAGACTCCTCCGATCTGGAGGTGATCCGAGTCATTGTTTCCTTATAGCCTAGGACCAACCATCTATCCTTTTCTCGAGACTCCTCCGATCCAGAGGTGATCCGAGTCGTTGGTGCCTCATTGCCTAGGACCAACCATCTATCCTTTTCACGAGACTCCTCCGATCCGGAGGTGATCCGAGTCGTTGGTTCCTTATAGCCTAGGACCAACCATCTTTCTTTTTCTCGAGACTCCTCCAATCCGGTGGTGATCCGAGTCGTTGGTTCCATATAGCCTAGGACCAACCATCTGTCCTATTCTCGAGACTCCTCTGATTCGGTGTTGATCCGAGTCGTTGGTTCCGCATAGCCTACGACCAACCATCAATCTTTTTCTCGAGACTCCTCTGATCCGGAGGTGATCCGAGTCATTGGTTCCTTACACCTAGGACCAACCATCTATCCTCTACACGAGACTCCTCCGATCCGGAGGGGATCTGAGTCGTTGGTTCCTCTTAGCGTAGGACCAACCATCTATCCTTTTCTCGAGACTCCTCCGATCAGAAGGTGATCCGAGTTGTTGGTTCCTTATAAGCTAGGACCAACCATCTATCCTTTTCTCGAGACTCTTCTGATCCGGAGGTGATCCGAGTCATTGGTTCCTTATACCTAGGACCAACCATCAATCCACTACTCGAGACTACTCTGATCCAGAGGTGATCCGAGTCGTTGGTTCCTTATAGCGTAGGACCAACCATCTATCCTTTTCTCGAGACTCCACTGATCCGAAGGTTGTTCGAGTTGTTGTTCCATATAAGCTAGGACCAACCATCTATCCTTTACTCGAGACTCCTCTAATCCGGAGGTGATCCAAGTCGTTGGTTCACTATAGCCTAGGCCCAACCATCAATCCTTTTCTCGAGACTCTTTCGATCCGGAGGTGATCCGAGTCGTTGTTTCCTTATAGCGTAGGACCAACCATCAATCCTTTTCTCGAGAGTCCTTTGATCCGGAGGTGATCCGAGTCGTTGGTTCCTTATAGCCTAGGACCAACCATCTATCCTTTTCTCGAGACTCCTCCGATCCGGAGGTGATTCGAGTCGTTGGTTCCTTATAGCGTAGGACCAACCATCTATCCTTTTCTCGAGGCTCCTCCGATCCGGAGGTGATCCAAGTCGTTGGTTCATTTTAGCCTAGGACCAACCAACAATCCTTTTCTCGAGACTCTTCCGATCCGGTGGTGATCCGTGTCGTTGGTTCCTTATAACGTAGGACCAACCATCTATCCGTTTCTCGAGACTCCACTGATCCGAAGGTGATCCGAGTTGTTGGTTCCTTGTAAGCTAGGACCAACCATCTTTCCTTTTCACGAGACTCCTCCGATCCGGAGGTGATCCGAGTCGTTGGTTCCTTATAGCCTAGGACCAACCATCTTTCTTTTTCTCAAGACTTCTCCGATCTGGAGGTGATCCAAGTCGTTGGTTCCATATAGCCTAGGACCAACCATCTGTCCTATTCTCGAGACTCATCTGATTCGGTGGTGATCCGAGTCGTTGGTTCCTCATAGCCTACGACCAACCATCAATCCTTTTCTCGAGACTCCTCTGATCCGAAGGTGATCCGAGTTGTTGGTTCCTTATAAGCTAGGACCAACCATCTATCCTTCTCTCGAGACTCCTCCGATCCGGAGGTGATCTGAGTCGTTGGTTCACTATAGCCTTGGACCAACCATCAATCCTTTTCTCGAGACTCTTCCGATCCGGAGGTGATCCGAGTCGTTGTTTCCTAAGAGTGTAGGACCAACCATCTATCCTTTTCTCGAGACTCCCTTGATCCGGAGGTGATCCGAGTCGTTGGTTCCTTATAGCCTAGGACCAACCAGTTATCCTTTTCTCGAGACTCCTCCGATTAGGAGGTGATTCGAGTCGTTGGTTCCTTATAGCGTAGGACCGACCATCTATCCTTTTCTCGAGACTCCTCTGATCCGTAGGTGATCCGAGTTGTTGGTTCCATATAAGCTTGGACCAACCATCTATCCTTTTTTCGAGACTCCTCTGATCCGGAGGTGATCCGAGTCGTTGGTTCATTTTAGCAAAGGACCAACCAACAAACCTTTTCTCGAGACTCTTCCGATCCGGAGGTGATCCGAGTCGTTGGTTCCTGATAGCGTAGGACCAACCATTTATCCTTTTATCGAGACTCCTCAGATCTGGAGGTGATCTGAGTCGTCAGTTCCGTATATCCTAGGACCAACCATCTATCCTTTTCTCGAGACTCCTCTGATCCAGAGGTGATCCGAGTCGTTGGTGCCTCATTGCCTAGGACCAACCATCTATCCTTTTCACGAGCCTCCCCCGATCCGGAGGTAATCCGAGTCGTTGGTTCCTTATAGCCTAGGACCAACCATCTTTCTTTTTCTCGAGACTCCTCCGATCTGGAGGTAATCCGAGTCGTTTGTTCCATATAGCCTAGGACCAACCATCTATCCTATTCTCGAGACTCCTCTGGTTTGGAGTTGATCCGAGTCGTTGGTTCCTCATAGCCTACGACCAACCATCAATCCTTTTCTCGAGACTCCTCTGATCCGGAGGTGATCCGATTCATTGGTTCCTTATACCTAGGACGAACCATCTATCCGCTACTCGAGACTCCTCCGATCCGAGGTGATTCGAGTCGTTGGTTCCTTATAGCGTTGGAGCAACCATCTATCCTTTTCTCGAGACTCCTCCGATCCGAAGGTGATCCGAGTTGTTGGTTCCTTATAAGCTAGGACCAACCATCTATCCTTTTCTCGAGACTCCTTTGTTCCGGAGGTGATCTGAGTCGTTGGTTCACTATAGCCTAGGACCAACCATCAGTCCTTTCCTCGAGACTCATCCGATCCGGAGGTGATCCGAGTCGTTGTTTCCGTGTAGCGTAGGACCAACCATCTATCCTTTTCTCGAGACACCTTTGATCCGGAGGTGATCCGAGTCGTTGGTTCCTTATAGCCTAGGACCAACCATCTATCCTTTTCTCGAGACTCCTCCGATCAGGAGGTGATTCGAGTCGTTGGTTCCTTATAGCGTAGGACCAACCATCTATCCTTTTCTGGAGACTCCTCTGATCCGAAGGTGATCCAAGTTGTTGGTTCCATATAAGCGAGGACCAACCATCTATCCTTTTCTCGAGACTCCTCTGATCCGGTGGTGATCCGAGTCGTTGGTTCATTTTGGCCTAGGACCAACCAACAAACCTTTTCTCGAGACTCTTCCGATCCGGAGGTGATCCGAGTCGTTGGTTCCTGATAGCGTAGGACCAACCATCTATCCTTTTCTCGAGACTCCTCAGATCTGGAGGTGATCAGAGACGTCGGTTCCGTATAGCCTAGGACAAACCATCTATCCTTTTCTCGAGACTCCTCCGATCCGGAGGTGATCCGAGTCATTGTTTCCTTATAGCCTAGGACCTACCATCTATCCTTTTCTCGAGACTCCTCTGATCCAGAGGTGATCCGAATCGTTGGTGGCTCATTGCCTAGGACCAACCATCTATCCTTTTCACGAGACTCCTCCAATCCGGAGGTGATCCGAGTCGTTGGTTCCTTATAGCCATGGACCAACCATCTTTCTTTTTCTCGAGACTCCTCCGATCCAGAGGTAACCCGAGTCGTTGGTTCCATATAGCCTTGGACCAACCATCTGTCCTATTCTCGTGACT
This sequence comes from Posidonia australis, assembly GCA_024699735.1. Lineage (NCBI taxonomy): Eukaryota > Viridiplantae > Streptophyta > Magnoliopsida > Alismatales > Posidoniaceae > Posidonia > Posidonia australis. Next base: position 4,184 of record JAMKQA010009411.1, on the reverse strand, counting down.
CCTCTGGTTCGGTGGTGATCCGAGTCGTTGGTTCTTCATAGCCTACGACCAACCATCAATCCTTTTCTCGAGACTCCTCAGATACGGAGGTGCTCCGAGTCATTGGTTCCTTATACCTAGGACCAACCATCTATCCTCTACTTGAAACTCCTCCGATCCGGAGGTGATCCGAGTCGTTGGTTCCTTATAGCGTAGGACCAACAATCTATCCTTTTCTCGAGACTCCTCCGATCCGAAGGTGATCCGAGTTGTTGGTTCCTTATAAGCTAGGACCAACCATCTATCCTTTTCTCGAGACTCCTCTGTTCCGGAGGTGATCCAAGTCGTTGGTTCACTGTAGCCTAGCACCAACCATCAATCCTTTACTCGAGACTCTTCCGATCCGGTGGTGATCCGAGTCGTTGTTTCCTAATAGCGTAGGACCAACCATCTATCCTTTTCTCGAGACTCCGTTGATCCGGAGGTGATCCGAGTCGTTGGTTCCTTATAGCCTAGGACCAACCATCTATCCTTTTCTCGAGACTCCTCTGATCTGGGGGTGATTCGAGTTGTTGGTTCATTATAGCCTAGGACCAACCAACAATCCTTTTCTCGAGACTCTTCCGATCCGGAGGTGATCCGAGTCGGTTCTTCCTTATAGCGTCGGACCAACCATCTTTCCTTTTCTCGAGGGTCCTCTGATCAGGAGGTGATCCGAGTCATTGGTTCCATATTTTATAGGACCAACCATCTATCCTTTTCTCGAGACTCCTCCGGTCCGGAGTCGTTGGTTCATTATAGCCTAGGACTAACCAACAATCCATTTCTCGAGGCTCTTCCGATCCGGTGGTGATAGGAGTCGTTGGATCCATATAGCGTAGGACCCACCATCTATCCTTTTCTCGAGACTCCTCTGATCCGGAGGAGATCCAAGTTGTTGGTTCCATATATCCTAGGACCAACCATCTATCCTTTTCGCGAGACTCCTCCGATTTGGAGGTGATCCGAGTCGTTGGTTCCTTATAGCGTAGGACCAACCATCCATCCTTTTCTCGAGACTCCTCTGATCCGAAGGTGAGCCGAGTTGTTTGTTCCTTATAAGCTAGGTCCAATCATCTATCCTTTTCTCGAGACTCCACCGATCCGGAGGTGAGCTGAGTGGTGGGTTCACTAAAGCCTAGGACCTACCATCAATCCTTTTCTCAAGACACTTCCGATCTGGAGGTGATCCGAGTCGATGGTTACTTATAGCGTAGGACCAACCATCTGTCCTTTTCTAGAGACTCCTCAGATCCGGAGGTGATCCGAGTCGTTGGTTCCGTATAGCCTAGGACCAACCATCTATCCTTTTCTCGAGACTCCTCCGATCCGGAGGTGATCCGAGTCATTCTTTCCTTATAGCCTAGGACCAACCATCTATCCTTTACTCGAGACTCCTCCGATCCAGAGGTGATCCGAGTCGTTGGTGCCTCATTGCCTAGGACCAACCATCTATCCTTTTGACGAGACTCCTCCGATCCGGAGGTGATCCGAGTCGTTGGTTCCTTATAGCCTTGGACCAACCATCTTTCTTTTTCTCGTGAGTCCTCCGATCCGGAGGTGATCCGAGTCGTTGGTTCCATACAGCCTAGGACCAACTATCGGTCCTATTCTCGAGACTCCTCTTATTCGGTTGTGATCCTAGTCGTTGGTTCCTCATAGCCTACGACTAACCATCAATCCTTTTCACGAGACTCCTCTGATCCGGAGGTGATCCGAGTCGTTGGTTCCATATACCTAAGACCAACCATCTATCCTTTTCACGAGACTCCTCCGATCCGGAGGTGATCCGAGTCGTTGGTTCCTTATAGCGTAGGACCAACCATCTATCCATTTCTCGAGACTCCTCTGATCCGAAGGTGATCCGAGTTGTTGGTTCCATTTAAGCAAGGACCAACCATCTATCCTTTTCTGGAGACTCCTTTGATCCGGAGGTGATCCGAGTCGTTGGTTCACTATAGCCTACGACCAACCATCAATCCTTTTCTCGAGACTCTTCCGATCCAGAGGCGATCCGAGTCATTGGCTCCTTATAGCGTAGGACCGACCATCTATCCTTTTCTCGAGACTCCTCTGATCCAGAGGTCATCCTAGTCGTTGGTTCATTATAGCCTAGGACCAACCTTCTATCCTTTTCTCTAGACTCCTCCGAACAGGAGGTGATCCGAGTCGTTGGTTCCTTATAGCGTAGGACCAACCATCTATCCTTTTCTCGAGACTCCTCTGATCCGAAGGTGATCCGAGTTGTTGGTTCATTTTAAGCTAGGACCAACCATCAATCCTTTTTTCGAGACTCCTCTGATCCGGAGGAGATCCGAGTCGTTGGTTCATTATAGCCTGGGACCAACCAACAATCCTTTTCTCGAGACTCTTCCGATCCGGAGGTGAACCGAGCCGTTGGATCCGGAGGTGATCCGAGTCATTGTTTCCGACTCATTGGTGCCTCAGTGCCTAGGACCAACCATCTATCCGTTTCACGAGACTCCTCCGATCCGGAGGTGATCCGAGTCGTTGGTTCCTTATAGCCTAGGACCAACCATCTTTCTTTTTCACGAGACTCCTCCGATCCGGAGGTGATCCGAGTCGTTGGTTCCATATAGCCTAGGACAAACCATCTGTCCTATTCTCGAGACTCCTCTGATCCGACGGTGATCCGAGTCGTTGGTTCCTTTTAACCAAGGACCAACCATCTATCCATTTCTCGAGACTCCTCTGATCTGAAGTTGATCCGAGTCGTTGGTTCCTAATAGCCTAGGACCAACCATCTACCCTTTTCTCGAGACTCCTCCCATCCGGTGGTGATCCGAGTCGTTGGTTTCTTATTGCCTATGACAAACCTTCAGTCCTTTTCTTGAGACTCCTCTGATCCGTAGGCGATCCGAGTCGTTTGTTCCTTATAGCCTAGGACAAAACATCTATCCTTTTCATGAGACTCCTCCGATCCGGAGGTGATCCGAGTCGTTGGTTCCTCATAGCCTAGGACCAACCTTCTTTCCTTTTCGCGAAACTCCTCCGATCCAGAGGTAATCCGAGTCGTTGGTTCCTTATAGCCATGGACCAACCATCTATCCATTTCTTGAGACTCCTCCGATCCGGAGGTGATTCGATTCATTGGTTCCTTATAGCCTAGGACCGACCATCTATCCTTTTCTTGAGACACCTCCGATCCATAGGTGATCCGAGTCATTGGTTCCGTATACCTAGGACCAACCATCTATCCTTTTCTTGAGACTCCTCTGATCTGGAGGTGATCCGAGTCGTTGGTTCCTTATAGCCTAGGACCAACCATCTATCATTTTCCCGAGACTCCTCTGATCCGGAGGTGATCCGAGTCGTTGGTTCCTTACTGCCTAGGACCAACCATCTATCCTTTTCTCGAGACACCTCTGATCTGAAGGTGATCCGAGTCGTTGGTTCCTTGTAACCAAGGACCAACCTTCTATCCTTTTCTCGAGACTCGTCTGATCCGGAGGTGATCCGAGTCGTTGGTTCCATATAGCATAGGACCAACCATTTATCCTTTTCTCGAGACTCCTCTGATCTGAAGGTGATCCGAGTCGTTGGTTCATTATAGCCAAGGACTAACCAACAATCCTTTTCTCGATGCTCTTCTGATCCGGTGGTGATCCGAGTCGTTGGTTCCTTATAGCGTAGGACCAACCATCTATCGTTTTCTCGAGACTCCTCTAATCCAGAGGAGATCCGAGTCGTTGGTTCCATATAGCCTAGGACCAACCATCTATCCGTTTCTCAAGAATCCTCTGATCCGGAGGCGATCCGAGTCGTTGGTTCCATATAGCCGAGGACCAACCATCTATCCTTTTCTCGAGACTCCTCCGATTTGGAGGTGATCCGAGTCGTTGGTTCCTTATAGCGTAGGACAAACCATCATTCCTTTTCTCGAGACTCCTCAGATCCGAAGGTGATCCGAGTTGTTGGTTCCTTATAAGCAAGGACCAACCATCCATCCTTTTCTGGAGACTCCTCTGAACCGGAGGTAATCCGAGTCGTTGGTTCACAATAGCCTAGCACCAACCATCAATCCTTTTCTCGAGACTCTTCCGATCCAGAGGTGATCCGAGTCGTTGGTTCCTTATAGCGTAGGACCAACCATCTATCCTTTTCTCGAGACTCCTCTGATCCGGAGGTGATCCGAGTCGTTGGTT
>JAMKQA010009410.1:0-16528 GCA_024699735.1 Posidonia australis | reverse complement strand
GGAAACGGCTGGGCGCCTGTTTAGTGCGCCACCTTGGTGCGCCAACTTGGTGCGCCAAGTTGGTGCGCCAGCTTGGTGCGCCAAGTTGGTGCGCCAGCTTGGTGCGCCAAGTTGGTGCGCCAGCCCTGCTTACAGATGTCTGATTTGGGCTCTGGCTAATGGGTTTTGGGCTCGGTTTAAGGGCTGATCACATCCAAAGCAACATAAGGACACTCATTCCTGGGTTACCTCAAAATCGGGGTGTCTACACCCCCCTTTTCCATCTTCTTCTGGACCAAGAGACGGAGTCAAGATTGTTCCATCCTAGATTCTATCTGGATGGATGAATCTATGTGCCACCCTATGCCTTTGAATTCCGACCCTGACAGGCGGATTCAAGGCCCCCCTATTCGATCTTCTTCTATACTACTGGACGTAGTCGAGATTGTCCCATCCCATATTCTATATGGACGGACGAATCTCAGAGCCACCCTTTGCCTTTGAATTCCGACCCTGACCAGCAGATTCAAGGCCACCATTTTCCTTCTTCTTCTAAACTACCAGACGGAGTCTAGATTGTTCCATCCTAGATTCTATCCAGACGGACGAATCTCGGTGCCACCCTTCGCCTTTGAATTCTGATCCTGATAGGCGGATTCAAGGCCCCCTTTTCCATCTTCTTCTAGACTACCGGACGGAGTCTAGATTGTCCCATCCCAGATTCTAACTAGACAGACGAATCATGGTGCCACCCATTGCCTTTGAATTCTGACCCTGATAGATGGATTCAAGGCCCCCATTTCCATCTTCTTCTAGACCACCAGACAAAGTCCAGATTGTCCCTTCCCAAATTCTATCTGGAACACGAATCTCGGTGCCCCCCTATGCCTTTGAATTCCGACCCCGACCAGCAGATTCAAGGCACCCATTTCCATCTTCTTCTAGACAACCAAACAGAGTCTAGATTGTCCCACCCTAGATTCTCTCTTGATGGACGAATCTCAGTGCCACACTTTGCGCTCGAAATCAGACCCAGACAAATGGATTCAAGGTGCCCATTTTCCATCTTCTTCTAGACTACCAGCCTGAGTTTAGATTGTCCCATCGTAGATTCTATCCGGACCGACGAATCTTGGTGCCACCCATTGCCTTTGAAATTCGACCCAGATTGGTGGATTCAAGGCCCCAATTTCCAACTTCTTCTAGAATACCGGATGGAGTCTAGATTGTCTCGTCAGATATTTTATCCGGACGAACGAATCTCGGTGCCCTTTTGCCTTTGAATTTTGACCCTGACTGGCGGATTCAAGGCCCCCATTTCCATCTTCTACTAGACTACCTGACGGAGTCTAGATAGTCCTATCCCAGATTCTATTCGGACAAACGAATCTCGGTGCCACCCATTACCTTTGAATTCCGACCCAGACCGGTGTATCCAAGGCCCCCCTTTTCCATCTTCTTTTGGACCAAGAGACGGAGTAAAGATTGTCCCATCCAAGATTCAATTCAGATGGACGAATCTATGTGCCACCCTTTGCCTTTGAATTCCGACCCAGACCGGCGGATTCAAGGCCCCCCTTTTCCATCATCTTCTATACTACTGGACGTAGTAGAGATTGTCCCATCCCATATTCTATCTGGACGGACAAATCTCGGAGCCACCCTTTGCCTTTGAATTCGGAACCTGACCAGCGGATTCAAGGCCTCCCTTTTCCTTCTTCTTCTAAACTACCGGACGGAGTCTAGATTGTCCCATCCCATATTCTATCCAGACAGACGAATCTTTGTGCCACCCTTTGCCTTCGAATTCTGATCCTGATAGGCGGATTAAAGGCCCCCTTTTCCATCTTCTTCTAGACTACTGGACAGAGACTAGATTGACCCATCCCAGATTTTAACTAGATGGATGAATCTCGGTGCCACCCTTTGCCATTGATTTCTGACCCAAACCAGGGGATTCATGGCTTCCTTTTCCATCATCTTCTTGACTACCGAACGGAGTCTCGATTGTCCCATCACAGATTCTATCTGGACAGACAAATCTCAGAGTCGCCCTTTGACCTTGAATTCTGACCCTGACCGGCGGATTCGAGGCCCCCCTTTTCCATCTTCATCTAGACTACCGGACGCTATCTAGATTGTCCCATCCTCGAATCTATCCTGACTGACGAATCTCAGTGCCACCGTTTGATTTTGAATTCAGACACTGATCGGTTGATTCAAGGCCCCCATTTTGCATCTTCTTCTGGACTACCTAACATAGTCTAGATTGTCCCATCCCAAAATCTATCTGGACGGATGAATGTCGGTGCCACCCATTGCCTTTGAATTTTGACCCTGACTGGAGGATTCAAGGCCTTCCTTTTCCATCTTCTTCTAGACTACCGGACGGAGTCTTGATTGTCCTATCCCAGATTCTATCCAGACGGATGAATCACGCTGCAACCCTTTACCTTTGAATTCCGACCCTGACCAGCGGATTCGAGGCCCCCTTATCCATTATCTTCTGGACTACCAGACGGAGTCCAGATTGTCCCTTCCCAGATTCTTTACAGATGGATGAATCACGGTGCCACCTGTTGCCTTTGACTTTTGACCCTGAACAACGGATTCATGGCCCCCTTTTCCACCTTCTTCTAAACTACTAGACGAAGTCCAGATTGTCCCATCCCAGATTCTATCCAGACGGGCGAATCTTGGTGCCACCCTTTGCCTTTGAAATATGACCCTGACCGGCCGATTAACGGTTACCTTTTCAATCTTCTTTTAGACTACCAGGCGGAGTCTAGATTGTCTCATCCTAGATTCAATCCAGACAAACGAATCTCGGTGCCACCCTTTGCCTTTGAATTCCGACCTTGACTGGTGGATTCAAGGCCCCCTTTTCCATCTTCTTCTAGACTACCAGACGGAGTGTAGATTGTCCCATCCTAGATTCTATCCAGACGGATGAATCTCGATGCCACCCTTGGCCCATGAATTCCGACCCAAACGAGCGGATTCATGGCCCCCTTCTCCATCTTCTTCTAGACTACCGGACAGATTCTAGATTGTCCCGTCCCAGATTCTATCTGGACGAACGAATCTCGGTGTCACCCTTTGCCGTTGAATTCTGACCCTGACTAGCAGATTCAAGTTCCCCCATTTTCCATCATCTTCAAGACAACCAGACAATGTCTAGGTTGTCCCATCCGAGATTCTATCCGGACGGATGAATCTCGATGCCACCCTTTGCCTTTGAATTCCGACCCTTACTAGCGGATTCAAGCCCCCCCTTTTCAATCTTCTTCTACATTACCAGAAGGAGTCAAGATTGTCCCATCCCAGAGTCTATCAGGACGGACGAATCTCGGTGCCACCCTTTGGCTTTGAATTCTGACCCTGACCGGCAGATTCAAGGCCCCCTTTTCCATCCTCTTCAAGACTACTGGACGGAGTCTAGATTGTCCCATCCTAGATTCAATCTGGATGGACGAAATCCCGGTGCCACCCGTTGTTTTTGAATTCCGACCTTGATCGATTGATTCATGGCCCCCATTTTCCATCATATTCTAGACTACCGGACTGAGTCTAGATTGTCCCTTCCTTGATTCTATTTGGATGGACGAATCTTTGTGCCACCCATTGCCAGTGAAATCCGACCCAGACCGTTGGATTCATGGCCCCCTTTTCCATCATATTCTAGACTATGGAATAGAGTCTAGATTGTCCCATCATAGATTCTATCTAGATGGATGAATCTCAGTGCCACCCTTCGCCTTTGAATTCCGACCCAGACCGGTGGATTCAAGGCCCCCCTTTTCCATCTTCTTCTAGACTACAGGACAGAGTCAAGATTGTCTCATCCCAGATTCTATCCGGACGGACGAATCTCGGGGCCACACTTTGCCTTTGAATTCCGACCATGACCGGTGGATTCAAGGCACCCCTTTTCCATCTTCTTCCAGACTACCAGACGGATTCTAGATTGTCCATCCCAGATTCTATCCGGACGGACGAATCTCGGTGCCACCCTTTTGTTTTTGAATTCCAACCTAGATCGGTTGATTCAAGGCCCCACTTTTCCATCTTCTTCTGGAGTACCAGACAGAGTGTAGATAGTCCCATCCCATATTCTATTTGGCGGACGAATCTCGATGCCACCCTTTGCCTTTGAATTTCGACCCTGACCGGCGGATTCAAGGCCCCCCTTTTCCATCTTCTTCTAAACAACCGGACGGAGCCTAGATTGTCCAATCCAATATTCTATTCTGACGAACGTAACATGGTGCCACCCATTGCCTTTGAATTCCGACCCTGACTGGTGGATTCAAGGCCCCCTTTTCTATCTTCTTCTGGACTACCGGATGGAGTCTAGATTGTCCCATCCAAGATTCTACCTTGATGGACAAATCATTTAGCCACCCATTACCATTGAAATCTGACCCAGACTGTCGGATTCATGGCCCCCTTTTCCATCATCTTCTAGACTACGAAACGGAGTCTAGATTGTCCCATCACAGATTCTATCATGATGGAAGAATCTCGGTGCCACCCTTTGCCTTTGAATTTCGACCCAGATATGTCGATTCAAGGATCCTTTTCCATCTTCTTCTAGACAACCGAACGGAGTCTAGATTGTCCCATCACATATTCTATCTGGACGAACGAATCTCGATGCCACCCTTTCGCTTTGAATTCGGACCTCGACTGAAGGATTCAAGGCCCCCTTTTCCATCTTCTTCTAGACAACCTGACGGAGTCTAGATTGTCCCATCTGAGATTCTTTCCAGATGGACGAATACCGGTGCCACCCTTTGATTTTGAATTCCGACCCAGACCGACAGAATCAAGGCCCCCCGTTTCCATCTACTTCTAGACTACCGGACGGAGTCTAGATTGTCCCATCCCAGATTCAATTTGGTCTGACACATCTCATTGCCACCGGTGGTTTTTGAATTTCGACCTTGATCGATTGATTTGTGGCCCCCCTTTTCCATCATATTCTAGACCACCGGACAGAGTCTAGATTGTCCCATCCTAGATTCTGTCTAGACGGACAAATCTCAGTGCCACCCTTTGCCATTGATTTCTGACCCAAACCAGTGGATTCATGGCCCCCTTTTCCATCATCCTCTTGACTACCGAAGGGAGTCTCGATTGTCCCATCACAGATTCTATCCGGACGGATGAATCTCGGAGCCACCCTTTGACTTTGAATTCTGACCCTGACTGGCGGATTCAAGGCCCCCCTCTTCCATCTTCATCTAGACTACCGGACACTGTCTAGATTGTCCCATCCCCGAATCTATCCTAACCGACGAATCTCAGTGCCACCGTTTGTTTTTGAATTCCGACACTTATCGGTTGACATAGTCTAGATTGTCCCATCCCAAAATCTATCTCGACGGATGACTGTCGGTGCCACCCATTGCCTTTGAATTTCGACCCTGACTGGAGGATTCAAGGCCTTCCTTTTCCATCTTCTTCTAGACTACCGGACGGAGTCTTGATTGTCCTATCCCAGATTCTATCCAGACGGATGAATCACGCTGCAACCCTTTACCTTTGAATTTCGACCCTGATCGGCGGATTCGAGGCCCCCTTTTCCATCATCTTCTTGACTACCAGACGGAGTCCAGAATGTCCCATCCCAGATTCTTTCCGGACGGATGAATCACGTTGCCACCTGTGGCTTTTGAATTCCGACCCTGACCAGTGGATTCAAGGCCCTCTTTTCCACCATCATCTAGACTACTAGACGGAGTCCAGATTGTCCCATCCCAGATTCTATCCAGATGGGCGAATCATGGTGCCACCCTTTGCCTTTCAAATATGACCCTGATCGGCTGATTAAAGGTCACCTTTTCAATCTTCTTTTAGACTACTAGGCGAAGTCTAGATTGTCTCATCCCAGATTCAATCCAGACGAACAAATCTCGGTGCCACCCTTTGCCTTTGAATTCCGACCTTGACCGGTGGATTCAAGGCCCCCTTTTCCATCTTCTTCTAGACTAACAGACAGAGTGTAGATTGTCCCATCCTAGATTCTATCTGGATGGACGAATCTCGATGCCACCCTTGGCCCATGAATTTCGACCCTAACAAGCGGATTCATGGCCCCTTTTCCATTTTCGTCTAGACTACCAGACGAAGTCTAGATTGTCCCATCCCAGATTCTATCTGAACAGACAAATCTCAGTGTCACCCTTTGCCGTTGAATTCCAACCCTGACCAGCGGATTCAAGGTCCCCCCTTTTCCATCTTCTTCAAGACTACCGGACAATGTCTAGGTTGTCCCATCCCAGATTCTATCCGGATGGATGAATCAAGGTGCCACCCTTTGCCTTTGAATTCCGACCCTTACTGGCGGATTCAAGGACCCCCTTTTCAATCTTCTTCTACATTACGGGATGGAGTCAAGATTGTCCCATCCCAGATTCTATCCAGACGGACGAATCTCGGTGCCACCCTTTGCCTTTGAATTCCGACCCTGACCGGTAGATTCAAGGCCCCCTTTTCAATCCTCTTCAGGACTACTGGATGGAGTCTAGATTGTCCCATCCCAGATTCAATTTGGACGGACGAAATCTCGGTGCCACCCGTTGTTTTTGAATTCCGACCTTGATCGATTGATTCATGGCCCCCCTTTTCCATCATATTCTCGACTACCGAACTGAGTCTAGATTGTCCCTTCCTAGATTCTATTTGGACGGACGAATCTTTGTGCCACCCATTGCCAATGAAATCCTACCCAGACTGTTGGATTCATGGCCCCCTTTTCCATCATCTTCTAGACTACGGAACGGAGTCTAGATTGTCCCATCATAGATTCTATGTAGATGGACGAGTCTCAGTGCCACCCTTCTCCTTTAAATTCTGACCCAGACCGGTTGATTCAAGGCCCCCCTTTTCCATCTTCTTCTAGACTACAGGACAGAGTCAAGATTGTCTCATCCCAGATTCTATCTGGACGGACGAATCTCGGTGCCACACTTTGCCTTTGAATTTCGACCCTTACCGGTGGATTCAAGGCCCCCTGTTTCCATCTTCATCCAGACTACCAGACGAAGTCTAGATTGTCCATCCCAGATTCTATCTGGACGGACGAATCTCGGTGCCACCCTTTGTTTTTGAATTCCAACCTAGATCAGTTGATTCAAGGCCCCCTTTTCCATCTTCTTCTGGAGTACCAGACAGAGTCTAGATAGTCCCATCCCATATTCTATTTGGACGGATGAATCTCGGTGCCACCCTTTGCCTTTGAATTTCGACCCTGACCGGCGGATTCAAGCCCCCCTTTTCCATCTTCTTCTAGACAACCAGACGGAGTCTAGATTGTCCAATCCAAGATTCTATCCGGACGAACGTGACTTGGTGCCACCCATTGCCATTGAATTCCGACCCTGACTGGTGGATTCAAGGCCCCCTTTTCTATCTTCTTTTGGACTACTGGACGGAGTCTAGATATTCCCATCTGAGATTCTACCTGGACGGACGAATCTTTTAGCCACCCATTGCCATGGAAATCTGACCCAGACCATCGGATTCATGGCCCCCTTTTCCATCATCTTCTAGACTACGGAACGGAGTCTAGATTGTCCCATCACCGATTCTATCCGGATGGAAGAATCTCGGTGCCACACTTTGCCTTTGAATTTCGACACAGATATGTCTATTCATGGACCCTTTTTCCATCTTCTTCTAGACAACCGGACCGAGTCTAGATTGTCCCATCACATATTCTATCTGGACGAATGAATCGTGATGCCACCCTTTCGCTTTGAATTCGGACCTCGACTGGTGGATTCAAGGCCCTCTTTTCCATCTTCTTCTAGACATCCTGACGGAGTCTAGATTGTCCCATCTGAGATTCTTTCCAGACGGACGAATCTCGGTGCCACCCTTTGATTTTGATTTCCGACCCAGACTGACGGAATCATGGCCCCCTATTTCCATCTTCTTCAAGACTACCTGACGAAGTCTAGATTGTCCCATCCCAGATTCAATCTGGACGGTCGAATCTCATTGCCACCCGTTGTTTTTGAATTCCAACCCTGATTGATTGATTCATGGCCCCCCTTTTCCATCATATTCTGGACCACCAGACAGAGTCTAGATTGTCCCATCCCAGATTCTGTCTGGATGGACGAATCTCAGTGCCATTCTTTGCCTTTGAATTTTGACCCAAACAGGTGGATTAATGGCCCCCTTTTGCATCTTCTTCTAGACTACTGGACGGAGTCAAGATTGTCCCATGCCCATTTCTATCCGGACGAAAGAATCTCGGTGCCACCCATTGCCTTTGTATTCTGACCCTGACAGGAAGATTCAAGGCCCCTTTTTCCATCTTCTTCTAGACTACCAGACTGAGTCTAGATTGTCCCATCTGAGATTCCATACGGACGGACGAATTTTTGTGCCACCCTTTGCCTTTGAATTCCGACCCTGACTGGTGGATTCTAATCCCCTCGTTTCCATCTTCTTCTAGACTACCTGAAAGAGTCGAGATTGTCCCATCCCAGATTCTAACCAGACTGATGAATCTTAGTGCCAATCTTTGCCTTTGAAATCAGACCCAGACTGGCAGATTCAAGGCCCCCCTTTTCCATCTTCTTCTACACTTTCAAACGGAGTCTAGATTGTCCCATCACTAATTCTATCAGGACGAACGAATCTCGGTGCCACCCTATGCATTTGAATTTCAACCTTGACAGGCTGATTCAAGTCCCCCTTTTTCCATCTTCTCCTAAACTACTGGACAGAGTCTAGATTGTCCCATCCCAGATTCTATTCGGATGGACGAATCTTGGTGCCACCCATTGCCTTTGAATTCCGACCCTGATAGAAGGATTCAAGGGCCCCTTTTCAATCTACTTCTAGACTACCAAACGGAGTCTAGATTGTCCCAACCCAGACTCTATCCGGACAGAAGAATATCGGTGCCACCGTCTGCCTTTGAATTTCGAACCAGACCGGTGGATTCGTGGCCCTCTTTTCCATCTTCTTCGAGACTACCAGACGGAGTCTAGATTGTCCCATCCCAGATTCTATCTGGATGGGCGAATCACGGTGCCACCCTTTGCCTTTGAATACTGACCCTGACTGGTGGTTTCATGGCCCCCATTTCTGTTGGCATCTAGGCTACCAGACGGAGTATAGATTGTCCCATCCCAGATTCAAACTGTACGGTCGAATCTCAATGCCACCCTTTGCCATTGAATTTCGACCCAAACCGGCAGATTCATGGCCCCCTTTTCAATCAACTTCTAGACTATCGAACGGAGTCTAGATTGTCCCATCACAGATTCTATTTGAACGGACGAATCTCGGTACCACCCTTTACCATTGAATACTGACCCTGACCGATGGATTCAAGGCTCCCCATTTCCATCTTCTTCTATACTACAGGACAGAGTCACGATTGTCCCACCCAGATTCTATCCGAACGGACGAATCTCGATGCCACCCATTGCTTTTGAATTTTGAACTTCACTGGTGGATTCAAGGCCCCTCTTTCTCATCTTCATCTAGACTACCGGACGGAGTCGAGATTGTCCCATGCCAGATTCCATCCAGACTGACGAAAATCAGTGCCGCCCTTTGCTGTTGAATTCCGACAAAGATTGGTTGACTCAAGGCCCCCCTTTTCCATCTTATTCTGGACCACCAGACGAAGTCAAGATTGTCCCATCCCAAATTCTATCTGGACGGACGAATCTCAATGCCATCCTTTGCCTTTGAATTCCGACCCTGACCGGTAGATTCAAGGCCCCCCTTTTCCATCATCTTCTAGACTACCAGACAGAATCTCGATTGTCCCATCCCAGATTCTACCCAGACAGACGAATCTCACTGCCACACTTTGCCTTTGAGTTCCGACCCTGACCGGCAGATTCATGGCCCCCAGTTCATCTTCTTCGTGACAATCAGACGGAGTCTAGATTGTCCCATCCCAGATTCTATCCGGACTAACGACTCTTAGTGCTACACTTTGCCTATGTAATCGGACCCAGACTGGCGGATTCAAGGCCCCCCTTTTCCATCTTCTTTTAGACTACCAGATGGTGTCTAGATTGTCCCATCCCAAATTCTATGAGGACGGATGAATCTTGGTGCCACCCTATGCCTTTGAATTCCAACCGTGATAGGCGAATTCAAGGCTCCCGTTTCCATCTTCTTCTAGACTATCGGTCGGAGTCTAGATTGTCCCATCCCAGATTCTATCTGAACGGACGAATCACGGTGCCACCCATTGGCTTTGAATTCCGACCCTGATAGACGGATTCAAGGCCCCCATTTTCATCTTCTTCTAGAGCACCGGACGAAGTCCAGATTGTCCCATCCCAAATTCTATCCTGAAGGACGAATCTCGGTGCCCCCTTTGTCTTGGATTTTAGACCCCGACTAGTGGATTCAAGGCACCCATTTCCATCTTCTTCTAGACAACAAAATAGAGTCTAGATTGCCCCATCCTATATTCTCTCCGGACGGACGAATCTCAGTGCCACACTCTACCATTGAAATTTGACCCAGACTGGCAGATTCAAGGCACCCCTTTTCCATCTTTTTCTAAACTACTGGACGGAATCTAGATTGTCCCATCGCAGATTCGATCAAGACGGACGAATCTCGGGTCCTGATAGAATCTACGATGCCACCCTATGCCTTTCAATTCCGACCGTGATAGTCGGATTCAAGGCCCCCTTTTCCATCTTCCTCTAGACTACTGGGCAATGTCCAGATTGTCCAATCCCAGATTCTATCTGAACGGACGAATCTTGGTGCCACCCTTTGCGTTTGAATTTCGACCCAGACTAGTGGATTGAAGGCCCTCATTTCCAACTTCTTCTAGACTACAGGATGGAGTCCAGATTGTCCCATCAGATAATCTATCCAGACAAACAAATCTCGGTGCCACCCTTTGGCTTTGAATATTGACCTTGATCGGTGGATTGAAGGCCCCCATTTCTATCTTCTTCTAGACTACCAGATGGAGTCCAGATTGTCCCCTCCCAGATTCTATTCGGACGGACGAATCTCGGTACCACCCATTGCCTTTGAATTTCTACCCAGACCGGTGTATTCAAGGCCCCCCTTTTCCATCTTCTTCTGGACTAAGAGACGGAGGCAAGATTGTCCCATCCATATTCAATCCAGACAGACGAATCTAGGTGCCACCCATTGCCTTCGAATTCCGACCCAGACCGGTAGATTTAAGGCCCCTCTTTTCCATCTTCTTCTATACTACTAGACGTAGTCGAGATTGTCCCATCCCATATTCTATTTGGACGGATGAATCTCGGAGCCACCCATTGCCTTTGAATTACGACCCTGACTTGCAGATTCAAGGCCCCCCAATTCCATCTTCCTCTAGACTACCAGACGAAGTCTAGATTGTCCCATCCCAGATTCTATCGAGACGGACGAATCACGATGCCACCCTTTGCCTTTGAATTCCGATCTTCATAGGTGGATTCACGGCCCCCTTTTCCTTCTTCATCTAGACTACCAGACGGAGACTAGATTGTCCCATCCCAGATTCTATCCGGATAGACGAATCTCGGTGTAAACTTTTGCCTTTGAATATCGACCCAGACCGGAGGATTCGTGGCCCCCTTTTCCATCTTCATCTAGACTACCGGACGGAGTCTAGATTGTCCCATCCCATATTCTATCCGGACGGACGAATCTCAATGCCACCCTTTGGCTTTGAATTCTGACTCTGACCGGTGGATTCAAGGCCCCCATTTCCATCATCTTCTTGGCTACCGGACGGAATCTAGATTGACCCATCCAACTTCTATATAGACGGACGAATATCAGTGCCACCCATTGCCATTGATTTCTGACCCAAATCGGCGGATTCATGGCCCCCTTTTCCATCATCTTCTAGACTTCCGAACGAAGTCTCGATTGTCCCATCACAGATTCTATCCAGACGGACGAATCTTGGTGCCACCCTTTGACTTTGAATTTCGACCCAGACCAATGGATTCAAGGCCCCCGTTTTCCATCTTCATCTAGACTACTAGACGGTGTCTAGATTGTACCATCCCCGATTCTATCCTGACTGACGAATCTTAGTGCCACCGTTTGTTTTTGAATTCCGACCAAGATCGGTTGATTCAAGGCCCCCATTTTGCATCTTCTTCTGGACTACCAGACGAAGTCTAGATTGTCCCATCCAAGAATCTATCAAGACGGATGAATGCCGGTGCCACCCATTGCCTTTGAATTTCGACCCTGACTGGAGGATTCAAGGCCCCCCATTTCCATCTTCTAGACTACCGAACGGAGTCTAGATTGTCCCATCCTAGATTCTATCCAGACGGACGAATCACGTCGCAACCCTTTGCCTTTGAATTTCGACCTAGACCAGCGGATTCGAGGCCCCCTTTTCCATCATCTTCTAGACTACCAGACGGAGTCCAGATAGTCCCATCCCAGATTCTATCCAGACAGACGAATCACGGTGCCACCTGTTGCCTTTGAATTCCGACCTTGACCGGCGGATTCAAGGCCCCCATTTCCATCTTCTTCTACACTACCAGATGGAGTCCAGATTGTCGCATCCCAGTTTCTAACCAGACGGGCGAATCTTGGTGCCACCCTTTGCCTTTGAAATACAACCCTGACCAGTCGATTAGAGGCCAACTTTTCAATCTTCTTTTAGACTACTTGGCGGAATCAAGATTGTCCCATCCCAGATTCAATGCAGACGAACAAATCTCGGTGCCGCCCTTTGCCTTTGAATTCTGACACTGACCGGCGGATTCAAGGCCCCCTTATCCATCTTCTTCTTGACAACCAGACGGAGTCTAGATTGTCCCATCCTAGATTCTATCCGAAAGGACGAATCTCGATGGCACCCATGGCCCATGAATTTTGACCCTAACTGGCGGATTCATGGCCCCCTTTTCCATCTTCTTCTAGACTACCGGACGGAGTCTAGATTGTCCCATCCCAGATTCTATCCAGACATACAAATCTCGATGTCACCCTTTGCCTATGAGTTCCGACCCTGACTGACGGATTCAAGGCCCCCCCTTTTCCATCTTCTTCTGGACTACTAGACAGTGTCTAGATTGTCCCATCCCAGATTCTATACGAATGGATGAATCTTGATGCCACCATTTGCCTTTGAATTCTGACCCTTACTGGTGGATTCAAGGCCCCCCCATTTCCATCTTCTTCTACATTACCGGAAGGAGTCAAGATTGTCCCATCCCAGATTCTATCTAGACGGACAAATCACGGTGCCACCCTTTGCCTTTGAATTCCGACCCTGATCGGCAGATTCAAGGCCCCCTTTTCCATTTTCTTTAAGACTACCGGTTGAAGCCTAGATTGTCCCATCCCAAATTCAATCATGACAGACGAATCTCGGTGCCACCCGTTGTTTTTGAATTCTGACCCTGATCGATTGATTCATGGCCCCCCTTTTCCATAGTATTCTGGACTACTGGATGGAGTCTAGATTGTCCCATCCTAGACTCTGTCTGGATGGACGAATCTCTGTGCCATCCTTTGCCTTTGAATTACGACCCAGACCGATGGATTCAAGGCCCCCTTTTGCATCTTCTTCTAGACTACTGGACGGAGTCAAGATTGTCCCATCCCCAATTCTATCCAGACGAAAGAATCTCGGTGCCACCCTTTGCCTTTGAATTTGAACCCTGACCGGCGGATTCAAGGCCCCCTTTTCCATCTTCTTCTAGACTACCAGACTGAGTCTAGATTGTCCCATCTGAGATTCTATACGGACGAACAAATGTCAGTGCCACCCTTTGCCTTTGAATTTCGACCCTGACAGGCGGATTCTCGGCCCCCCGTTTCCATCTTTTTCTAGACTACCGGATAGAGTCTAGATTGTCCCATCCCTGATTCTATCAGGGCGGACGAATCTCGGTGCCACCCTTTGCCTTTGAATTCCGACCCTGACCGGTGGATTCAAGGCCACCCTTTTCCATCTTCTTCTAGACTATCGGATGGAGTCCAGATAGTCCCATCCCAGATTCTATCCGGACGGACGAATATCGGTGCCACCATTCGGCTTTGAATTCTAACCCAGACCGGTAGATTCAAGGCCCCCCATTTCCATCTTCTTTTGGACTACCCGATAGAGTCTAGATTGTCCCATCCCAGATTCTATCTGGACGGACGAATCCCGGTACCTTCCTTTTCCTTTGAATTCCGACCCTGACCAATGGATTCAAGGCCACCCTTTTCCATCTTCTTCTAGACTACCAGACAGAGTCTAGATTGTCACATCCTAGATTCTATCCGGACGGAGGAATCTCGGTGCCACCTTATGCCTTTTAATTTCGACCCAGACTGGTGGATTCAAGGCCCCCTTTTCCATCTTCTTCTGGACTACTGGACGGAGTCTAGATTGTCCCATCCCATATTATATCCGGACGAAAGATTCTCGGTGACACCCTTTGCCTTTGAATTCCGACCTTGACAGGAGGATTCAAGGCCCCCTTTGTTGTATTCTTCTAGACTACGAAACGGAGTCTAGATTGTCCCATCCGAGATTCTATATGGACGGGCGAAACTTGGTGCCGCCCTTTGCTATTGAATTCCCACCCTGATCGGTAGATTCAAGGCTTGCCTTTTCCATCTTCTTCTTGACCACTGGACGGAGTCTAGATTGTCCCATCCCAGATTCTATCTGGATGGACGAATCTCAGTGCCACCCTTTGCCTTTGAATTCTGACCCTGACCGGTGGATTCAAGGGCCCTCGTTTCCATCTTCTTCTAGACTACCAGAAAGAGTCTAGATTGCCCCATCCCAGATTCTATCCAAACGGACGAATCTCGGTGCCACCCTTTGCCTTTGAATTCTGATCCTGAGAGGTGGTTTCAAGGCCCCCCTTTTCAATTTACTTCTGGACTACAACACAGAGTCTAGATTGCCCCATCCCAGATTCTACCAGGACGGACGAATGTCGGTGCCACCCTTTGCCTTCGAATTTCGACCCAGATAAGCGGATTCAAGGCCCCCTTTTCCATCTTCTTCTAGACTACCAGACGGTGTCTAGATTGTCCCATCCCATATTCTATCCGAACGAACGAATCTCGGTGCCACCCTTTGCCTTTGAATTCTGACCCCCACTGGTGGATTGAAGGCCCCCTTCTCCATCTTCATCTTGACTACCAGACGGAGTCTAGATTGTCCCATCCGAGATTCTTTTCGGATGGACGAATGTTGGTGCCACCCTTTGCCTTTGAATTCTGACCCTGACTGGTAGATTGAAGACCCCCCTTTTCCATGTTCTCCATGACTACTGGATGGAGTCTAGATTGTCCCATCCTAGTGTGACCATGCCGACCCGAGGGAGGCGGGAAGGAGGATCACAACCATGCCAGGATGGAGAAGGCGCAAGGAAAGGAAAAAGCAAGAAAAGGGAGTTGCCACCTAGTCTTTTAGTGGAAAGACGAGGAAAACCACAACACACAAAAGATAGAAAACAAATGCAAAGATGCATGTATGATCCGGGTCTAATGGATAATGCAATATGAATGCGACCCAGAGAAAGGGTAAGGATTCTGGTTACGCATGGGGAAGGGGTTAGGCACCCCCATGCGCCCGAGAAAACTCGGTCTTTCTAGGTTTCCAACTGTCAATGGTCTACTAAATGCGTGCTTGCTTATTCTACATGCTTATGTATGATAATGATGAAATCATGCCAAAATCAAAGTAAAAAGAAGTCAAATGGGAAAAGAAAAGTTATTCTCTGGGTCGAATGTAGGCATGGATAATGCCACTTTACTGTACGCACATGGACGATGAGGAAAATTGTGAAAATCGTGAAATTCTCAAAAAGCGTCTCGTAAAACAGCAGAAATCCGAGAAAATTAAAAAGGAGAAAATAATCCTTGTTTCGGGACCATGTCGACTTTGTAAGCTTTTTACTGTACGCCCTCAGGCGATGGAAAACCAAAACAAATGGAAAACCACGACAAACCGAGGGAATCACGGAAAACGAGGAGAAAACTAAACTTGGGACATAGCTAGAAAGTGTGCTCTGAGCCAGGAAGAAAAGACGGAAAGAAACCGTGTGAAATGATGCAAAAAACATGCAAAATGCAAGTGTGTGTGCAAAATCGAAGAATACAGGGGGTTTTCTGCAAAAAGCCCAAATCTGAGGCAAATCAGAGTCAAAAAGCTCAAATCATCGGAAAGCGCATAGAAAACCACATTCCATGCATGCATGCCAAATCCGGGGTCAAATGGGCATTCCTAGTGCAAATAAAGTCCTCTAGGGGTTAAAATGCAATTTACCCACTAATGCATGCAATGTATGTTAATTCTGCTCAAAATCAGGAGAAGAATGCAATAAAATGTTTCAGAAATGAATCAGAAATGTATCAGGGGCAAAACAGTCATTTTACCCCTGAAAACAGCAATTCAGAACAGTTTAAACAAAGTATAGGGGCTAAACTGCAAAATGCCCAACAAACACAGCAATCAGAGATGTTTTTAAACAAGTTCAGGGGTTTTTATGCAATTAACCAGCAGAAATATGCATTCAGAAGCATTTTTGAAAGTATGAGGGCTTCT
>JAMKQA010009407.1:0-11924 GCA_024699735.1 Posidonia australis | reverse complement strand
GGCATTTATGCAATTTTCTAACTCTGAAAACATTACTTAAAAAGTTTAGGGTAAAACATGTAATATTTTCAATCAAAACTTTATTCAAACATTTTTAGGAAAATTACAGAAGGACCTATATGCAATGAATGGACCTACATGTAATTCTAAAAGGACCTATATGCAATGAAAACTATGTTTTCTGGATTTTATGTTAATATGCATGATATTCTTTATTTTCTTTCTTCAACACAACCAACATGCAGCTTATCACCATGCTAGGGCTGACTGGTGGAGTTGAATATCACCCAGTCTGTGTGATGTGGCAATTCGATTATCAGCAAGATTCCTTTGTTCAGGGGCAAATGCCAGCCCAATTCCAAGAGTACCTCCAGAGCTCTTACGCTATGACAAAGGAGCTATCTTGATTGCTTAGTGGCTCCATATGATCGAAGGATCTCACAGTCATGGAGGGGAAAGGTTGCACAACAGATTACGAAGCCGAAATCTAAGAAGCTTGGTCAATCTGCAACGCTGCTCCGAGCCATACGCTATTCACCAAAGCTTCATGCTCGAAGAGATCCAGAGATCACCAAATTCTTGACATTCGTGTTATGTTACTGGTTGATTACAAGTTGAATTGCATGTAATCACTTCTTTTACTGTTGTAATATAAATTCATCAGAACATTTCTGGCCAGCTTGTTGGATTGCTTATGGTTGATGTGGAATAGAAATTGCCATCGCGATAACATGTGCTTAACTGGTTTAGGTTGCCACATTCTTTTGCTTGCCGACTTGGCACTGGGAACCACCCCGATAATAGTCGAGAATTTTGTTTTATTGCCTAGGCTTGGACAAATGAAGTCTTCACAAACTTCTGTACTAGGTATGGTGAAATCCAGCCCACTCTGATGGATTTGCCCTACTCGAGCAAGTCTTGTTTCCATGTAAACCTCGGACGAGATTTAGGTATTCCTGTCCCAGATTTGTTCCAAAAAGGATCAATCTCGACAACGTCTGCTCTGCTGGACTTGCTCCAGTTGAACAAGTCTCGCTTTCATCTTCTTCAAAACCTCGTGTTAGGGCTAGAGCTTGACTTGCGTGGTAAGTTTTCTCCCCATCGGCTGATGGGTCTAACATCATATCATGTCCATATCCCTTAGGCTGATATACTAAACTATCACTTAGGCTGATATCCTAAACTATCACTTAGGTTGACATCCTAAACTATCATTTAGGCTGATATCCTAAACTATCATTTAGGTTGATATCCCAAACTATCACTACGGCTGATATCCCAAACTATCATTTAGGTTGTTATCCCAAACTATCACTTAGGCGGATATCCCAAACTATCATTTACACTGATATCCTAAACTATCACTTAGGCTGATATCCTATACTATCATTTAGGCTGATATCCAAAACAATCACTTAAGCTGAAATCCTAAACTATAATGTAGGATGATATCCTAAACTATCACATAGGCTGATATCCTAAACTATCATTTAGGCTAATATCCTAAACTATCACATAGGTTGTGTAGACACCCCAATATGCTTGCAAATGGACAAAACCCTTACTGGACTCTAAAATATCCAAAAAAATCCTAAAAACCAAAGAAAACCCCCAAAACCCCCCAAAAACCCTAAAAACCCTAGGAAAATCCTAAAAAACTAAAAACAAACCATAAAACCCTAATCCAAACTTTAAATCCTATGTTAAGACCTAAACCAAATTCAAAACCCTAATCCAAACCTTAAACCCTGAGTTAAGACCAAAACCAAATTAAAAACCCTAATCCAAACCCTAAACCTAGGTCAAACCCTAAACCATAAGTCAAATCCTAAGCCATAAGTCAAACCCCAACAACCTTAACTACTTCCCACTGCACTCCAACAACCTTAACCACTTCCCACTTCACTCCAACAACCTTAACCACTTCCCACTTCTTCTTAACCACCTTAACCACTTCACTCCAACAACATTAACCACTTCCCACTTCACTCCAACAACCTTAACCACTTCCCACCTCTTCTTAACCACCAAAACCACTTCCCACTTCACTCCAACAACCTCAATCACTTCCCACTTCACTCTAACCACCTTCCACTCTAACCATAGCAACCAACCAAGCCATTTGGAAGCCTATAAATAGCCCCCATTTGCAAGTGAAAAGGGGAAATTTGGACAATTAAGAGGAGAGTCTTCCAAAGCATTTTCTCCCAATCAGAGCAATCAGAGTGATCCTCGAGCAAGGAGGAAGCTGGTGGAGGAGAGAAATTGGAGTTTCCAGCCATCTCCGGCGAGCTCCGACGGTCAAGCTCACTGCCAGACCAGGTATGCCCTCCATAAGCCTCAATTTACTTCATTTTAGATTCTTGCATCTCCCTCTTCCTTCCCCTTTCGATTCCAGTAAAGCCAGTGGTCTTCCCATGCTGGAATTGTGGTTTCAGGCCTCACCGGAGTCGTTTTCTGATGGCCTAGGTGGAAGCACGAGTCAAAAGTTGATTCGTGCCTCACAACATTAGATCTTCCTCCCCTGGTCTCCCTCTTGCTTTTCCAGCCCCTAGTGCACCGTTTCAACACCTCACTAAGCCTCTAAAAGCTGGTCGCTGGAGTCATGACGTTTCGCCGTCGTCGGGGAAGAAGACTGTACACAGCAATTGATCGCGTGCCTCTAGCCCACCGTGCCTCTCCGAGCATCCAGAAACACTCCACGACGCGCCCCTAGCACTCTGGAGCCATCGAAGCCAAGCATCAAGCCCTGGATCACCTCCACAATCGAGCTCGCCGGAGCTTGATCGTGTCAACGGTGAGCGAGGTCTGAGGATGGGTGGAGTGTCTCATTCATGGTTCTGGAAAACGGGAAATGCTCCACTTGTTGCTTCCAAGCTTCCTGGACCATTGAGCGACGTGCCATGGCCCTCCAGCACCTCCTTCATCTCTGACACCATCACTGGAGCTGTCCCAATGGCAAGGGAGACGGGCAGCCCACTCTAGTCGTTGAACCCTAGATCCAGACCTCTAGATCCTCTTCTTCTCCTCCCCTCTTGCTCATTGTGCTTTCTGATCTTCGATCAAGCTTTGGGATGCTCCTCCAGAGCATCCCCGGTGGTCGTCGACGGTGGAGTTCCATCGCCGGCGGCCGTCGATTCTTTTTCTTTTAAAGAAATTAAAAAATAAGTTTTCTTTTAATAAAACTTTTGAAACTTTTTTTTTTACAGATAGGTCCTTATTTCCTTACAAGTAGGTCCTTTATCTTGCAATTAGGTCCTTGTAATATTATTTTTCAATCATTTGAATATAGTTTGATTTGAAAATATTGCAAAGTGCCCCATGAATAATCTTATTAATGCCTTTCATGCTTTAAAGTTTGATATAAGGCCCTATGAGTTACTTTTCACACATTGAAGTCCTGAAGTTTTGCATTTAAAACCCTGAACTTTGTTAAAATAGTTCTAAATGCATATTTCTCTGTCAAAATCTCAAATTAAACCCTGGATATTCAAACATTCACTCAAATATGCTCAAAAATTGCATTTAAAACCCTAAGTTTCATGAAAATAATTCTAAATGCATATTTCTCTGATTAAATTGCATTTAAACCCCTGAGCTTCATTAAAATAACTCTGAATGTATGTTTCTCTGTCTAAATTGCAAATTAAACCCTGTGAATTTAAATATTTGCTCAAATATGACCAAAATTGCATTTTAGCCCCTGAATTTCACTGATTTCTCACTAAATGCATGATTTCTAGGGTAAATTTACATGTCCGCCCTGGAAACTTTCTGTTTCAAACATGGACTCTTTTTCTTGCATATTTTACCCTGAATTTCCACAAAATTGCATTAAATGCATGTTTTGATGGCAAAATTGCATTCTGACCCCTAAGAATCTTCAATTTGACTAAAAATGCACAGTTTTGCACATTTGACCCCAAGTTTCTTCAAAATTACATGAAATGTGTATTTCAATGTATTTTTGATGATTTAGCATTAGAATTTCAGTTTTCACTCAGAATTTGGGAATTTTGCACAAAAACCCTTGGAATTCACTTTTTTACACTCACATGCATTTTGCAGATTCTGTTGCACTTTTTCATGCGTATTTTTTTGTGCCTTCTTCCTTTCATTGTGCACGCATTTCTAACTCATTTCAAGCTTGGTTTTCCCATTGTTTCTTGGATTTCTTCCGACTTTTACGTTTTTGATTTGATTTGGCTTTCTATCGCTCAAGGGCGTACATTAACAGGCTTAACAATGCCAACATTGTCCCGAATGAGGATTATTTTCCCTAATTTGATTTTCTCAGATTTCTTCGAGTTCTACCGATTTACGTGACACTTACCAAGAGTTTCTCGATTTTCATGATCTTCATTACCCACGGGTGTACAGTAAAGCGGCATTCTCAATGCCTTCATTTGTCCCTTGGATTATCTTTTTTCCTTTTATTCTTTTCTACTCTTTGATTTGGCATATTTTCCAATCATTTTTAGCATATCCATTCAGAATAAGCAAGCACATATCCAATAGACCACTTTGCAAGTAGGAAACCTCGAAAGACCGAGTTCTTCAAGCGTATGAGGGTGCCTAACCCCTTCCCCATGCATGACAAGAATCCTTACCCTTTCTCTAGACCACATTGATTTGTGCAGTTCATCCATTAGGCACGGAGCATGCATATGTTTTCTTCGTCGTGGTTTCTTTTGGTTTTTTTCTTTGTATTTGGTTTTCCTCGTCTTTCCATTAAAATACTAGGTGGTGACTCCTTTCCTTATCCTTTCTTATCTTTCCTTGGTGTTTCCAAGTCTAGTCTTCTTCTTCGGATTCACCATCGTCGCCGTGATCGTATCGGGACTCCTCGTGTGCATCCACGCACCGTAGGGAGAGCCGAGCAGGGTTCCACTAGCATGGTCACAGGAACTAGCGACTTTGCTGGGTAAACCAGATTCTAGCTTTCGTTTTGGTTTTCTTACTTGTCTTTGGTCTACATACTTTGAGCTTGTTTACTTGTTCTGTTTGCTTGTACATATTTGACTGAACATGCCTTTTTGTGCCTTTTCACACTATTGCTATGCCACCACACATGCATATGACCTAATTCATGCTTTTTTGTCGATGCTTGCTTTTATTCAATTACTTGTGCGCACTACACTATCACATGTCATATTCATGCATTTTGCCTCATTGAGTGACTATTTAGATGCCATGATAGTGTGCTTTATCCCCTTTTTGTAATTTCCATGATTCAGAAAGTAGACACATGTTTGCTTCCCTATCTAGTTAAAATAAAACACACAAACTCAGAAAAAAAAAAAATAATGCATAAGTAGAGACAAATACTCACATTCCCCCATGGTTTAATAAAACACAAGTAAAAGACACAAAAGCATATTGCATGAATGGTCATTTTAGAAAGCATGCATCCTCTCCTCTGAGTCCACCCACACAGTTCGCGAAGGACAATTCTAGTAGCGCGTTCTATATCTTTGGCATAGGGCGTGATGCTAGTTTGTCCCCCCTTATCTAGGGTCGTGTCGGTGTTAGTAGAGGGTACAGCTCCATGCTACTGTAGGAGACGAGGCCACCAACTCACCACCCATTCACTACTTGCGCTACGACCAGGATTTTGAATGGGAACCTTACTTTTCTAACCAGAGTCAAAACCTAAAACCCATGAGTGCGTCCTATGTGGTCAACCCCATATGGGACATGCATGGTGAGAGGGTGCACTTTAGGACATTCATTTGCATTGTGTGTTATGGCATGCCACTTTAATAACTAGCATTTGTCGTTGCGTTGTTGTCCAGGTTCTGATACCTATTTCTCTTGCCTGTTTTCTCAGGGAGCTTGTTGCGAGGTCCTCATCTAGGAGCTTGGGTGTCTCCGTTGAGGGCACCCTCTCGTTGTTGTTTTCTCTTGCCATTTCCGAGCTACTGATCACTTTTTGACTGTAGTTCGTCTTAGAGCTCGTGCGTTTGTCTTTGCCACAGCTCCATTCATATTCGCTCACAGCCAGCCACGGCCCAACCGACCAGCAAGCCCCTTGTTGTTGTCCTGGTGGAAATCCTGAATTCAGTTCCTCCATCTTTCACTTCTTCTAGTTTCCCTTCCCTCCTTACATTCCATTTTGGAGTTCAAAGGGACTCTAAACCCACTTTGGGGCATTCACAGGCACTCATTACTCAAGAGCCTCTCACCGAATCCATTGCAATGATTTGTACACAGGTTCTGGAAGTGCCAGATGCACCTCTTTCCTTGGGCTTTCCTGTTCGAGGAATTCAGTCGGCTACGGCTACTTCAACCATAAGGCCCGTCCCTTTCCCACTCTTGCCTTCTGACCCATCCATCGGCGAGTCTTCTGCCATGCAACCACAGCATCTTATGGCTCTTACAAGGAGGCTGCAGTGCATGGCTCTCTATCCTGGTCCTACTTCTGCTCCTTTTCCCTTAACCCCTGAGGTTTCGATGCAGACCACCTTAACGTTGCAGGCTCACCCCACCACACTATCCCCATACCATCGCCTTAGCTCTTCACTACTCCGACGATGAGAGCATCATCTTTGCCTCCTACAGCCTCACTGCACTATGCACAGCATGTGACTCCCTCACCGAGTGCCCAGTTGTTTGGGCTGGCTGGGGAGTAGTATGCCTCGAGTTTGTTGCCCGGAATCATACCAACACAACAACTATTGCTCCCACACACTACATCATGCATGACACAGCATGCAATCCATTAATTCCCTTTGCATCAGATTCAGGCTCATCCACGCATGACATCTTTACACTCAGCACCTACACATGGGTATGCTGGCCCTCACGCCTTGACACCAGGAGGCGTTATGGTGGATTCGGAGGAGCGCCCACGCGCGACCCATATAGCATACGTCGAACCCGCATCAGCAACTCCTACCTCGTCAACAGCAACTTCAGATGCCCTCCTAGCAATGATCGGTGATCTGGAAAGAGCACTTCGTCAAGTGCAAGGCAGGGAACACAAGCCCTACCACTTCCGAGACCTCTACTATTTTCCAAAGGCGCCACTTCCCTCGAATTTCCAAATCCTGAAATTTGAAAAATATAACGGTAGTGGCTGCCCAATATCTCATTTGAAGGCGTATTGCGGATACCTCGCGCAGCTTCAGGGCGATGAGAGGCTTCTGATCCGCTTGTTCCAGAAAAGTCTAACAAGGTCGGCACTTATGTGGTTTACATCCCTCGACATGGCCTCTATCAGGACTTGGAATGACCTCTCTAAGGCACTCCTGGAGCAATACTCCTTCAACCATGGCTTGATCCCTAAGCGAGAGGATCTTGTCGCAATCCGGCAAGGCTCCCACGAGTCTTTTGGGGAGTATGTCGGTCGTTGGTGTACACTAGCCTCCCAGATCAAGAATAGGCCCTTTGATGAGGAGTCTATCGAGATCATTATAAAAGAAGCACAACCAGCGACTGGGCTCTACTCAGCATTCAGCCCACCACTGCTTTTGCATCTCTGATTCGGGCTGGCACTCGCGTGGAGAATTCACTGAATGGTGGGAACTTCCCGACACTCTCTACATTCGCCAAGCAAGCCACTTCTTCTGGTAGCAACATCAACAACAACATTGTCAACACCGACAACGTCATGAGGGCAGCCCTCGCATTCATCAAGCCTTTTGAGAAGCCTACTAGAGTGGAGAGCCAGCTTGATCGGAACCAATTAGCATTTGCACCTAGTTCTCCATACACTGCATACACACACCCCATCGTTGAACCAGTGAATCACGTCGCACCGGTTCGACAAGAACAATAACCTAAGCAGAGGCACGGTCCTCGCACTGAAAGTGACTTCACTCCGCTTGGATGGCCGATGAGTGCCCTTTTCCTTCAGATTGTGTCGCTTCTGCGACTCCCAGATCCTTGTCTGCCACCAAACCCACTTCCAATGTGGTATGACGCAGGTGTGCATTGCGATTATCATCGAGCCCCGGAGAACTCGACTGATAATTGCCACACTCCTCGGGATGTTGTTTAGAGTTTGATCGACAAAGGAGCTATTGTCGTCAACGCGCTAGAGGCAATATCCACACCTGCACCAACATTTGCACACCCTAGTGTAGCCAACCTCTCCTCATATGAGCCTGCAAGTTTTGAGGATTTTGAACTTCAGGGGTTTTCCACTTTCTCCTAGTTCTTTGTTGGGGAATCCATCGGGCCTCATTAGCCTAGTTTGTTCTTTTGTCTTTTCTACAACAATCCCATATGTCGCTCTTGTTCTAGTTCCTTTGTTGCCTAGTTTTTCCCTTTGTCTTTTCTCAGTTCTGTCAGACGGCATTCATATGTGCCACTCTTGTTCTTGTTCCTCTGCGGGGGGTCCAACCTAAAGTTTGCCAGTTTGCCATGCACCGATCTAACCCAACACGTGCAAATACCCTAAGTCAAGTGGGAGACAACCGTCACAGTAGATATCAGCTCCAACAAAGATACAATCCTAATGTCATCAGTAGATTCAACATTCACAGTGGCAGTCTCAATTTCAATAATGATTTTGATGGCTTCGGTTACATTTGCCTTGATTCCAATTTCTAGTGGCACAGCAAGGAATTACTTTGAACCCCAATGGCATCAACAAAACAGCAACGATAAGGACTAGAGTTGTATCCGTTTCCTGTGTTTCCTTTGTTTTCATTTTGCATTACCATTTATCAAAGCACAAAAAAAAGCACAAAATTTGAAAAAGAAAAAGGAAAACACAAAACAAGGAAAAAACATCAAGAACAATTGAAAAGGGTAGTTTACTTGTCAATAACATTCTGCCTGATGATGAAACATTGGAAAAGCTTGCCTATGTCAGAATGGATTATCCCTCCTCAGTTGTCACTACTTAAATGACCAAGTTAGCAAGGGAGCCACCGAACATCAAAGCCAGATGAAATGACCAAGCTCCGCAAGGATCCTGCACCTCCAAGAGGGAGATAAAATGTTAGGGGTGACTGAGAGTGTGAGCTAGAAAAGAAAACATACATTCGCAAGGGCATAAAAGAATAGAGAAGACAGAAGGCGAAGACAGAAGTCAGCCCAAGAGTGAGAGGCGTGCGTGAATTTCACTGATTTCACACTGAATGTATATTTTCTAGGGAGAAATTGCACAGTAGTCATTGAAACTCCCTATTTTCAAGCACAAACTCTTTTTCTTACACATTTAACCCTAGAATCACATCAGAATTGCATCAAATACATGTTTCATTGGCAAAATTGCATATTGAACCCTAGGAATCTTGAATTTGACCATAAATGCACAGTTTTGCACATTTGACCCCTAGTTTCTTCAAAATTACATAAAATGTGTTTTCCTATGTATTTTTGATGATTTGGCCTCAGAATCTTCAGTCTTCATTCAGAATTTGTGAATTTTGCACAAAAATTCCTAGAATTTACATTTTTCACTCACACATGCATTTTGTACATTTTGTTCCCCTTTTCATGGATACTTTTTCATGCCTTTTTCCTTGCATCGTGCATGCATTTCTAACTCATTTCAAAATTGGTTTTCCCATCGTTTTCTAGATTTCTTCCAACTTTCGTAATTTTGATTTGATTTGATTTTCCATCGCCTAAGAGTGTACATTAACAGGCTTGACAATGCCGACATTGACCCGAATGAGGATTATTTTCCCCGATTTGATTTTCTTGGATTTCTTTGAGTTTCCGTTGATTTGCGTGATGCTTTTTGAGTATTCTCAATTATCACAATTTTCCTTATCCCCCACGAGCGTACAATAAAGTGACATTTTCAATGCCTACATTGTCCCTCAAATTATCATTTTTTTTCCTTTTATTCATTTCTTCTCTTTGATTTGGAATGTTCTTCACAGTCATTTTAAGCATGTGTATTTAGAGTAGACAAGCATACACCTAATAGACCATTAACAAGCAGGAATCCTAGAAAGACCGATTTATTCAGGCGCATGGGAGTGCCTAACCCCTTCCTCATACTTAATAAGAATCCTTACCCTTTCTCTGGCTCGCATTGATTTGTGCACTACATCCATTAGGCACGGAGCATGCATATGTTTTCTTCGCCTAGGTTTCTTTTCGATTTCTTTTCCTTTGTGTTTGGTTTTCCACATCTTCCCATTAAAAAACTAGGTGATAACTCCTTTCATTATCTTTTCTTGGTGTTTCCGAGCCCAGTCTTCTTCTCCAGCTTCATCATCTTCGCCGTGACCGTATCGAGACTCCTCGTGTGCTTCCACGCACCATAGGAAAGCCGTGCATGGTTCCACTGGCATGGTCACACCTAGGATGGCTTCGTTTGTCCAGGTCCGGGCAACAAAATGATATTTCTGACTGTTAGCTGGGTGGACCCCAGTGCCAAGTCAGCAGGCAGAAAAGGGAGAGCAATTTGAAACAGTTGAGCACACATTACTACGTTGGCAATTCCCTATCAGTCACAATAATCCAAACAAGCTAGCAAATGTGTCCCAATGAATTTATTATAGCTATCAAATATAATGATGTGATTACACTTATTTTCAGCCTATAGTGAACAAGTAGCATAAAACAAATGTCAATAGTCTAGGTCATCCCTAGACCTCTCGGAGCCTTTTGCTTTTGGAAATAGTGTAGGACTTGGAACTACTCCACAGAATGGCCAGGTTTCCTCCACTTCGGCTTCGTAGTCAGCTGAACAACCATTTCCTTCTATGACTGCAAGGTCGCTCAATCGGATGGAGTCGGTAAGCAAGCATGACAACTTCTTTGTCATCGTGTAAGAGCTCAGGGGATACTCCTGGAATTGAGCTCGTATCAGTCCTTGAGCAAAGAAGTCTTATTGGTAACCGAACTGCTGCATCACACGGATTGGATGATATTCAACACCACCGGCCTGCCCCGGGAGGATGATATGCTTCATGTCGGTATCATTGAAGAATGCTTCGAAGTTGTGAGTTGCCGAAGGACTGATGCGCCAAGTCACCTTGTCTTCTGTCAACCTCTCTAGTCGCTCATACTCCTTGCGAACTAATGTGAGGGTGCGAGCATGATGATTTTGGCAATAGGATTCAAAGTCTGACCGTTGAGGGCGTAAGACCTCTACCCCCAAATGAGCGGCCAACCATACTTGTAAAAAGGCTCCACAACCATAGAAATGTCGACACCGTCGCAGTGACAGGTCTAGGGCTTGGTAAGTCTCTGCTAGGACAACAGGGGCTAGGTCTATCTACCGGGTTATTACCGCCAAAGCAATTTCTACAACTTCACCGTTCACGACTGTCCGGCCATGGCTAAACACTAGCTCGCCTAAAAGCAGACAACGAAACCTTTCAGCCACAGTTCATCACCCACAAAGGTGCACGTCTTGACTACCTTGTCATAGTAAGTTAGTTGTAGCATAGGAGATTGCCCATTAGTATAGATTAGTTGACGACCACAATCGCTAGTCGACAGGTGTAACCATGCCGGCGAGGAGGATCGCAAAATAATGCGAAAGTTGGCAAAATCACGTCTAAAAGATAAAATGAAATGCAAAAATGCAGGAGTCGCCACCTAGTCTATTATGGAAGACGAGGAAAACCAAATAACATGAAAAATCATGCAAAACAATAAGGATAGGTCTGCGAAAACCCAGAAAGGCGGGTAAGGATCCTTGTTACGCACGAGGAAGGTGTTAGGCACCCTCGTACGCCCGATAAAATCGATCTTCTATGATTTCTCCAATGCATATGAAATGTTGGCTTTTCAGCCTTTTATATTTGCCCGAGGGCGATATGCCATGCCATGCTTAGTGCCTTATGCTAATAGGTGCATGATGTGCAAGGGGAGTGTCCTAGTGCTCAGAAATATCACTCTTTTATCCCAGGTCAAGTGTATAATGCAAGGACATTGCATAATCAAATCAAAGTTGTATCATTTGGAGTGATTTCTCATCATTGCCTTCTATATGCAAATGCAAATGC
>JAMKQA010009406.1:0-11059 GCA_024699735.1 Posidonia australis | reverse complement strand
ATGAAATCTTCACGCATTCCATACATTTATCATGTATTTATCATGCATTTATCCCCATTTAATCATCATTTATTATGCATTAACCAATATCATTCTGGTTCCAAAAACGGCATTCCGTTTTTTCGTTCCGGTCGACCGAAATTCCCTGATTCGGTCGACCGAGACAAAACGGCATTCTGAAACCCTGTCAGAAAAACCAGTTCCCCCTGAAAACGGTCGACCGAAATCGTCCGGTCGTCTGAAATCCCCTGATTCGGTCGACCGAAACATTTTGGTCGTCCAAATCAGTGATCCAGGGAACTACCTGGAAGCACTTCGGTATGCCGAAACCAATTCGGCATACCGTTTTTTGCCATTGCAGAAAATGTCCCAGGCCACCTTCCTCCCTTTCTCCCCCAAGTGGGAGTGAGGATCAGACCCCTCAAACCAACACCATAAAATTCCAATAAAATATGGGGCGTAAACCTTCAAGTCTACTTCAAAACCCCTCAAACAAATCACAAATCCACTAAAGCATGCCATTCTAACAAAAATCACAAAGCCATGGAGCTCAAAATGTATCACTGTAGCATGCTGTCATAATAACCACGAAATCCACACAAAAATCCCATAAAATAGCATGATCACATTCTAAACATGCTATTCAACTCATTCACATCATTTCCACATTTTATCATGATTTAAACAACATTTTCATGCATTAAATCCATTTTTGCCCTAAAATGGCATATGCTGCTAACGAAAGAGAAGAGGGGATGAGGTCGCGTACCTGGCTCCGGCGAGCCTCCTGTACCTTCCTCCGGTGGTGCACGGCACCAACCCAGCCTCCCCACGCTTGCGCAAGCTCTCCAGACACGCGAAGCCTCCGCAGCAGCCACCCACTCCTCTCGTTCCCTCTCAACACCTCTGCTTCTCCCCCGAGTGAAGCACCTCCTCTTAAAGCCCTCCTCCATGCTGCCTCCCCGGAATCCCGTCGGCGCTTCCCCCAGCTACGCATAGCTGAACGGAGGGGACGGGATGAGTGGCAGTCCCTCCCCCGCTAGCTCACGAGACTGGAACCCGGTTCGTCACGGGCATGGAGAGGACGGTTGAAGTCCTAGCACAGCTGGCTCTTGACCGAGTCAAGGCCCAAGCCCAAGCCCAAGTGGGTCCACCACAAGCACGGTTCTCAAGGCAGAACCGACCCACTAGCCACAGAAACACACCACAGGGGAGTAACCAAAGCACAGAACACAAAGGGAACCCACAACCAACAAACACAAATTGGATTTACCATTAATAAACCATAACAAATAATTACAAGAAATCCATGGTTTATATTAAAATGGAAAAATCCAAGCACAGATGTTACATACGTTGTTCAAGATACAACATTAGCATTTGTACAAAATTGGCGGAAGATAAAGAAAAGAAGACAGCTACTCCTCGTCTGACTCCTCCTCATCGGACGACGCTTCTTGAAAGCTCTTTGCTAGAAGTCGGGCTCCTCGTCGAGTGATCCAGTGTGACCACTGGGCAGCAGCAGCAGCCTGAGAGCGGGCAAAAGAACTTTGAACCCTCTGTGTCAAAGCGGTCCTCAGATGCTTCCATGGTGATCTCTCCGCTACTAGCCACGTTCACTTCATGGGCTAGATAATCTTGCTGTCAAAAAGAATGTCAGATTTGTATCAGTGGCCAGTATAAAGTAAAAGGAAGTAGCAAAAATAAAAAGGGGGAAGAAGTACTCAAATGATGTTGCGCCAGCGCAGTTCCTGTGTAAATTTTGCAAAAGTATCAGGCGGGTTTGTAATGAAACTAAGGTAATTTATAAAAATAAAGGTATACCCTTTTTCGTCGGATATCCTCGTAAAAAGAGGCAAATTGCTCCTCGAAGCCCTGTAAAGTAAAACAAATGTCAGATTTATCCTTTTGTATAAAAAGAAATTTTCAATCAGAAATTACAACAATTTACCTTAGCCCAGTCAGAAGCGTACCACATTCCACGCTGGTTATCACGCACGGCCTCCTCGAAAAGATAGGGCTTCCAGACCTGCCTGTACCAAGCCAGATAGTCTGTGTAGTTGACTTCTCAAAGAACATGTCTGTCCTGAGAAGCCATAGCAGCAGCATGTCGACTCCTAGCTGTAGCACGGGACGGCACTGGAAGATCCATGTCAGAAGGAGGAGGGGCAGGAATGCAGAACTCGTTCAAGAACTGGTGCCTCACACGCCCTGGGAGGAAGTAAGCTGATTTCTTCATACAGTCAAATTTCACTTGCTTATCCCTCAAAACCCAACGAGAGTTCAAAGGTGCCTAGTTGAAGCCGTCATACCTGGAGAATGGGCGCAAGTGAACCTGTTTGCAGGAATAAACAAGTATGAGCAATACATGCAATATAGACGTGCAGAAAATAAACTCCACATCATGAAAACTTACATCCTCGAGCTCTACCAAATCTAGCAGATATCGGTAGGACTCGTAGCTGTAGACCCCCACAACTGCCCGGTGGTCAGGCTCGACTCACTGGCGGGGGAGGGGAAGAAGTTCAACACGAAGGCGGCCAAAACTGTGTCCCCGTGTAATGTGCTTCATAATCCAGTACTAGCAATAGCAAGCAAAGAGACAGTTAATCAGATATCATCAAAAGGGAATTGTTTTGCAAAAAAAAGAGAAAAGTAAATACTTTCAGTAAGTAGGGGATATAGTCCCACATAAGACCAGCGCCCCAGCTTGGCTACATTGTCGAAGTCGCAGATCAACATGGTGTAGCTAGCACCAGCCCAGTCATAGTGGTCCAAGTACTCCAGGGTGGTTAGATATGCTAACCAATCTGCATGGGTGCAGTAGGCAGAAAAGAATCGTAGAAGACCATCGCCAATAGGTCCAACAAAAAATGCCTCAACACAAAATCTACCTCGTTGCTATCTGACTTAGGGTTGGGCCAGAACTGATTCCACTCTCTCAACCACCCCACTGTAATCATGTGTTTCCCTCTAGGTGGTTTAGGAGGAACACAACCTAAATGCGTAGGGGCCAGTTGCATTCCGTGGGTGGTCTCGCCTATGATCGGCTCATCGTCGAAGGGGAGACCCGTCAGTAGGACCCACTGATCGGGCAGAACAGTCAACTCTCCAAATGGGAAGTGGAAGATATGTGCCTCGAATCTCCACCTTTCCACCAGAGCTCGGAAAAATTTATAATGGCCGTGAATGACTGGTATGCGAAGTAAACCGCCAAACGGGGACCAATGAAGCAGAAAATCCTGCAAGAACTCTAGAAGACGACGGAAGTGATCGAGCATGGGGGCCCAGTGACACCGCATTACCCGGTTAACATCGTCGACCTGAAATGGCAAGAACAGAATAAATACAAAGTCAGAAAGCAAATTACCATAAACAAGGCATGCTAAGGCAAGATAATTACGGCAAAGTCAGGACTCTCGCAAATGTGATCGCCGCTAAGCAGTCGCCCCGTAAAGTTACCAGACTCCTGAAAATACATTTGTTAATGAAATGACAGACTTGTATCATGTATGCAAATTTTTTTCCAGTTCAGCGTACCTCGACAGGGACAGCAGGAGTCAAGCTACTAGAAGCGCGTGACCTCGAGGAGCTACCTCGCCGTCGGGGACGAGAACTAAAAGGCGTGTCCCAGGAAGGCTGTGGGGTTCCCTCCTCGGGAGCTGGGTCATCCTACAAGAAGGAAAAGGTCAAACCTAGAGTTAAACAGCAGTGGCGAGCATGGTAAATGCAGAATATTCTGACACAACAGAGCCCAAGTCTCGAAATTAGGTGTGTCATTACAGTCATTGGCCATATAAAACGCACAGCATTCCAAGTAAAGCACATTGTCAGAAAATTGAATAAAGTAGGCATGTAGTTACAACTCAGTATTGTAAAAAAGAGAAAAAAAAGTCTAACACTAAGAAAAAGCAAGTAGTTACGTGAAAATATAGGAGTTATGGCAGTTATTGTTATGGTGCACTATCATGTTCTTGCTATTGGTATTTATAAGGTGGGACATATTACTGAAAGACTGGACATAAACCATTCTATGCCTTTATGTGCTACTATTTCGCTCAGGCATGGGTCAATCAGTAGTTGATTCAAAGTGGCAAGCATTGACTCAAGCAACTTATGCTTAGTTCAGGGATGGAATCAAATCTCAAGGGACCAAGAATAGCATTCAATCAAAAGTATATATAGCATGGATAGCAGTTTAGACTCATTAGCAAATTTCTACCCAAGAACAACCAACCTTACCACCACCACCTCAGCCAGCCTTGCCAACACCCACGCTCACCACCCTCACCGTGCAGCTCAAACCGCGGACCACCCATCGAGCTACTCCGTCGCCTATTCACCCCACGGCCTGTTCCACCACCATAGCCTGTTCCACCTCCATGACCACAGCCCACAGGAATGTGTCTCCAACGACCATGCCATCAACCCAAAATCCAACCGTCGATCCACCTCATGGTCAGTCTACCCCCGCACGGCTCAGACCGCCGGAAGCCATTGCCGACTACACCACCGCATACCTACCCACACACCTCAGCCCGCCGGAGCCCAACCCACTTCCACCATCCATATCACCGCCCAACCACCGGTCGTCCAAGCAAGGAAAAATGGAGTAAAATGCACAAATAGGGGAGACCAAAGTACCTCCACCGGCGATCCCCTCTCCAACCAATCCCGAAGGGTCCGGTCCATCGCCGCTGCCGAGCCTCCTCCGCGCAAAAAGTTGCCGCACCGGAGCGCCGCACCAAGCCGCCGCGCCTTGCTACCTCACCGCCGTGCCTAACCGACGCACCAGCACAAACACCCACCGTGGGCCTTGAGGGGAGAAGGGTGGTAGCCTTGAGAGGAGGAAGAGAAGAAATGAAGAGATGAGAAAGAGAGAGGAGATGGGTTTCGTTGGAGGAGAGGAATTGAGGAGGAAGAAGAAGAGGCACAGGTAATGAGGAGAAATAAGTAGGAAGAGAAAAAATAAATAAGTAATTTTTGCTTTTGTTAGTAAAGAAAGGGAAGAATCAAGGAAATAAACAAAGGAACGAAGAAGAGCATGCAACATAAGCTCAGTTGCAATCCCAAGAAGCAAGAAGAAATACAGAATATGACTTGGCAGTTATGGCAGTTATCCAGTAGTCTCCCTCATGCAAATAATTCAATGTCCGAGGTTCAAATTGCAAAATGGCAGTGAAAGTTACACAATTTGTACTTCAAGAGCAAAATATAAAGTGTTAAGAAAAGCTAGCACATGGTCTACAAAAAAATTCGCTAGATGAGAAATTTACAGGAAACCCCCTACATTCCTTAAATTTGCAGAATAGTCCACAAAGGACGTGGGAAGTTATGAAGGGAGCAGAAACTTGCAAGCACTCAGCAGAATTTCAAATATCAACAGCACAGTAGCAATACAACCATCGGAGCTTTGTCATATAAGGAAAAGTTGCAATAAAGTCCTCAAGTTTTGGAAAATTGCAAATAAGCCCTAACTTTTTGCAACCTCGCAACAATGCCACCTTAGATCAAGCACTTCAGTAAGGTTCTTTCAGAGGATATTGCACTTGTATCCATAGCACCAGCAGCAAGCACATTTACAGTTCTACCCTCCAGAGCGCAATTGCAGCCAGTTTCCTTCCTAGGGGACAGTCCAGGGATTATCGCTTTTTGTTTTTCGGATTCTCCTTCCAATCGGATGAGATCCTTCGACCCCTCCTTCTTGGATTTTCGGGGGCGCGAAATCCAGCTGTTGACCTTTTGACTGGGCGGCCAAGGTCATATCCTTTTCCTTAGATTTTTGCAGGCGTGAAATCCAGCTACTGACCTTTTGACCGGGTGGTCAAAGTCATATCTTTTTCCTTTGATTTTCGCAGGCGCGAAATCAAGCTGTTGACCTTTTGACTAGGCGGTCAAGGTCATATCCTTTTCCTTGGATTTTTGCGGGCATAAAATCCAACTGTTGACCTTTTGACTGGGCGGTCAAGGTCATATCCTTTTCCATGGATTTTCGCGTGCGCGAAATCCAGCTATTGACCTTTTGACCGGGCGGTCAAGGTCATAGCCTGTTCCTTGGATTTCGCGGGCGCGAAATCCAGCTATTGACCTTTTGACTGGGCGGTCAAGGTCATATCCTTTTCCT
The DNA here is from genome assembly GCA_024699735.1 of Posidonia australis. Classification (NCBI taxonomy): domain Eukaryota; kingdom Viridiplantae; phylum Streptophyta; class Magnoliopsida; order Alismatales; family Posidoniaceae; genus Posidonia; species Posidonia australis. Next base: position 4,935 of record JAMKQA010009406.1, on the reverse strand, counting down.
TGGATTTTTGCGAGCGTAAAATCCAATTGTTGACCTTTTGACCGAGCGATCAAGATCATATCCTGTTTCTTGGATTTTCGCGGGTGCGAAATCCAACTGTTGACCTTTTGACAGGGCGGTCAAGGTCTTATTCTTTTCCTTGGATTTTCGCAGGCGCGAAATTCAGTTGTTGACCTTTTGACCGGGCGGTCAAGGTCATATCTTGTTTCCTTGGATTATCGTGGACGCGAAATCTAGCTGTTGATCTTTTGACGTGGCAGTCAAGGTCATATCCTGTTCCTTGGATTTTCGCAAGTGCAAAATCCAGCTGTTGACCTTTTGACCAGGCGGTCAAGGTCTTATCCTTTTCCTTTGATTTTCGCGGGCGCGAAATCCCGCTTTTGACCGGGCGGTCAAGGTCTTATCCTTTTCCTTGGATTTTCGCGGGCGCGTAATCCCGATGTTGACCTTTTGACCGGGCGGTCAAGGTCATATCCTTTTCCTTGGATTTTCGTGGACGCGAAATCCAGCTGTTTGACCTTTTGGTCGGGCGGTCAAGGTCCTTTTCCTTGGATTTTTGCAGGCGCGAAATCCAACTGTTTGACCTTTTGACCGGACAGTCAAGGTCTTTTTCATCCTTTTCTCTTTTGGGTTTTCGCAGGCGCGAAATCCTTTTGTTTGCCCTCGGTCCGTGCGGACAGGGCCTCATTTCTTACTTGACAAACAATTTGTTTGTCATGCCCCTTTTCTTTGGGCTGGTATCCCCAACTACTCAGCTGACAACCGTCACGCTGTCGAGCGGTTGGGTTGACAAAGCTTGGTTGACTTGTTATATCCCGCCTCCTCAGGTTGATAACCTCGATAATCCGGTTGATGAGTTTGACAACTTATCAATTTCCTGCCAGTGGTTTCATTTGTGTGCAGGGATTCTTTTGCTTTTTGCCATATCACTTCAGCATTATCCTCAACATCGCATCGCCTTACGAGTATCCATTCTCATGTTAGCATCAGTTTCGCATTTTACTTTAAAGCATCGACTCTTGCATTTGTCTTTGCATTGGCATCACATTTCCAGCATTTAGCTCAGCAGTCGCATGCATTTTGCATTTGCATTTGGCAACAAGTCATGACTTTAGATGCATCCACCGGATAAGTGACATAGTGCCTACAGCAAACATCACTCCTCCGCAGCCTCAAAATGGGGGTATCTTGTCAACCCTGAGCATCGGTTTCGGTTCCCTCAGTCCCTCGACCTCGCTTAGGGAGAGGCATCTGTAGACACCCCAATTTTGAGGCGGCTCGTAGGTGGATCCTCTTGAAGATGTTGCTTTGGATGCGGCCAGCTTAACCACTTTTAAACCCTATTTAACATTGGCCAGAGATCATTGCACAAACTGACCACAAGCCTATAGCAAACCCGTGGCCCAATTAGCAATTCAAGCAGCAATGTGGAGCACTAGATTGGAGCATCAAGCAGGAGCACCACAGTGACGCACCAAGCCGGAGCACCACAGTGGCTCACCATGTTGGAGCACCACAGTGGCGCATCGAGCTGGCGCACCGCCACATTTTAGGGTGCTGGCTGCTGGCTTTCCCTCTTTCGTGTTTGTAACCCTCGCCTGCGGATATTCCTTGTGAATCTACGCAAGGCTATTCGTTTTCGAGGCTGTTTGCTTCCCATTGGAGTTACCTTGTTGAGACTCTATAAAAAGCCATCCATTAGCAACCTTAAGGAACACTTGGCAACTCATCTCTCTTGGGAAAAGACACTCACCTACTCTCAGCAACCTACTCTCATTTCCAAAGGATATTCTTGCATCTCCCAGCTGATCCAAAGCAACAAGGAAGTCTTATCTTGAGCCACCAAGGAGGGAACATCTCAGACAAGGTAAAATCCTTACCCATCTCTTTACTTAAGCTCTACATAATGCACTGAATAAAGCATACAATGAACTGGATGTATGATCTGATTAGTGATCATTTTCATGTTGTTTTTAGGATAAGTTGATGGCTCCTACATGTATGTTTATAAGGTTTCTGTGTGATGTTAAATTCTACATCATGTAGCCTCTGTTTTGTATACTGAATCATGATTCCATGCAAATCCTAGCTGTGAATTGAGTTGTCAACATACTCTTTGCATGTTTATTATCTTTACATGATTGTAAATCTAATTAAATCATTGCATACTCCTTAGAACCTACTAAGCAGTAGCTTCAGCCCATTAACCCATGAACTTGCATGATTAAGAAATGATAAAAAGACTTTTATGTTTGTTTTTTTTATCATGGTTCAGTTCTCTACCATTTAAATAATCAATCTGGTTAAGATTAATCACATTTCATCTCTAGCAGTTGGACTAGAATCTGAAATCAGACTGCTGTCTGATTCAAATTTTCTGGAGTGCACCACACTAGAGCACCAATGTGGTGCACCAGGGTGGCGCACCTCACCAGAGCACCATTCTGACGCACCATCCTGGTGCACCAGTCTGGTCAGAGAATAAATCATCAACTTTACATCATGATCTGCATGCTTTTCTGGGTGTTTTGGACTTTGAAACGGGGCAACCCTTTCCGTTATATTTTTTGAAATCCGGGATTTGAAATTGCGGTGGGAGTGTCGCTTCTGGGAAGTAATAGAGGTCTCGGAATGCGTAGGGTTGGTGATCGCTTCCCCGCACTTGTCGAAGTGCCTTCTCCAGGTCACCTACCCTAGCGAGGAGGGTATCCGGAGCTGCTACTGGTGAGGGTGATGCAGCAGGGGGAGGGCCGCATATGTCGTGTGGGTCGCACCTGAGTGCTCCTCTGGATCCACTATTCGTATTGTGTATTATTTCAATTTTCCACTCCCACTATTCATGAGAATGTTTTTCATTTCCATTATCTATGAAAATGTTCCTTAATCCCATTAAGCTCACAAACTTAATGAATCTTTCAGCTGTAATCCCTTTTGTCAAAGGATCAGCAATCATATCAGATGTGGGTATGTAACTCAGTTTTATTTCCCCACTTTTCACAATAGCACGAATATAGTGATAATGTCTATTAATGTGTTGTCCTCTTGTTGTATTTGCACCACTATGTACAAGATTTATTGCCATTTGGTTATCACAATACATCTTTATTGGACCTTTTATCAAATTGAGATTTAAATCAATTATAATTCTCCTGATCCAAACAGCATGTGATGCAGCTGTACTACAGGCAACATATTCAGCTTCCTGTGTGTATTTTGCTACACATCCTTGCTTTTTACTTCTCCAAGATACAGCTGCACCTCCAAAGATGAATACATGTCTCGAGGTGGACTTTTCATCATCTTTGTCACTACCTAGACTAGCATCTGTATAACCAAGCAATTCAAGCTCATCCGCTTGATAAGTCAACTTATGATGCAGAGTTCCTTTCACATATTTCATTATTCTTTTTACAGCTTCCCAATGTTTTGTTTCGGGATTACTTAGATACCTACTGACAACACTCACAGCATATGCCAAGTCTGACCATGTACACAACTTAGCGTACATCAAACTTCCAACCACTTGGGCATAAGGTGCTCTTAATGGTTATTTCCCCATTCCAGGACATTGGTCCTTACTTAATCTTTTTCCAAAAACATTTGGTGTAGGGGTTGAGGAGTAATTCTCCATTCCAAACCTTTTCAGCACTGTACGTAGGTATCTTTCCTGATTTATACTCAGTATTCCAGATCCCCAATCTCTAAGGATCTATATTCCAAGAACATAAGATGCTTCTCCCATGTCCTTCATCTCAAACCTTTTGTTAAGTTCTTCCTTTGTGTTGTTCAACATGTCAATATCATTTCCAATAAGTAAAATATCATCCATATACAATGACAATATAATAAACTTGCTTCCACTTTTCCTGACATATACACATTAGTTTAACCTGTTTGAAACAAATCCCATTTTGACAATCACATCATGAAACTTATGATACCATTGTCTAGAAGCTTGTTTCAAACCATATATTGACTTATTTAATTTGCACACTTTATCTTCATGTTCTTTTACCTGATATCCCTCAGGCTGTGACATGTAAATTTCTTCCTGCAAATCACCATTTAGAAATGCAGCCTTTACATTCATTTGATGTAATTCCAAATCCAAATGTGCAATGATAGCCAATATAATCCTTATAATGCGAACTTAGCTACCGGAGAATATGTTTCTTGATAATCAATACCCGATTTTTGTGTATAACCTTTAGCAACTAACCAAACCTTATACTTATCAATAGATCCATCAACCTTCAGCTTTTTCCTAAATATCCATTTGCACCCTATGGCCTTTCTGTCACTAGGTAAATCACATAATTCTCATACATTGTTCTTTTCCATTGAATCAATTTCATCATTCATGGCCTCAAGGCATAAATCTTTTTCCTTTGATTCAATAGCATCTTTATATTTCATGGGTTCCATGTGATTTTCCTCTATATCTGCTATTAAGCATGAAGACTCACAAGAATACAAATGATAATCATTCATCCAAGCAGGTTGAGTCCTTATTCTTTTGTTGCTAATAGGCTCTACCGATTCAATTACATTTTGAGTTTGTTCATTTTGATCTATTATTCCATCATTTCATTTACAGGTTCATTTTGGTTTTCCCTTATATTTTCCATAGGTTCATTCACATTTTCCATATTTTGTTCTCCTTCAATCATAAGGTCATGTTCCGGAATATCATTGAAATAGTTATCTCCCACTACAAGTAGTGGTTCTATTTCATTTTCATTTTCTTCCTTTCTTTTAAATTTTCAAGAAAAGTTGCATCTCTATATTCAATGATTCCCTTTTCTTTATGGAAAAATTTATAACCAAAAGAATTTTCACAATAACCTATAAATGTACACTTCAAGGTTCTAAAATCTAACTTATCCCTTAATTGACCAGGAATAAGTACATGAGTTACAGAACCCCATTTCCTCA
>JAMKQA010009405.1:0-10035 GCA_024699735.1 Posidonia australis | reverse complement strand
ATGACACTCCCTCCTGAGCACCGTGTGTGGAGGACGCTCTGAGGAGGCGTACCCTGTGGTGGCCAGTGCGGGTGGGACACGTGCCCCGTAGCTGGTAGAATCCTGAGAGACAGGACAACCTTCCTAGAGAGGGGTTGGCTTCTAAGGGTTCTCCTGTGTGAGGGGAATCGCAGGACGGTGATCGCCCCTGCACAGGGTGGCTTCACCGTGGCAGTGCAAAACGCTGGGAGTGGCTCCTCGATGGACTGCGTGTAGCCAGAGTTTGATTGCCTGACGCCAGGCTTCACGACTCACTGTGTGTGATTTTGGTCTTTGAGGGCCGTTGTTTGTGGTTTTAGGCCAATGGAGCCCTGGTTTGTGGTTTTGGCCAATGTAGGCCTGGTTTCTGATATTTTGAAAAGAGAGTTTGCGAAAGGAATTTAAAAGGAAAAATTGATTATAGTTTTGTTTTCCTCGATTTTCGTGGTGTGCGTACTGGATGACTTTGGTCACTCATGCGTTTTCCTTGTGGTTTTGTTCGCAGGTGCAGACATGCGATTGGTTTAACGTAGTGCATATAGTCTAGAGTCTGCTAGTCGCACACACAGGTTCCTGGTGGTTGGATATTTTACTGTTTAACTTTAGTTTTCTCGTAATTTAATTTGTTTAAATTATTGCGGAAAATTTGAGGTGTGACACATATATGAAAGATGCTTCAGAAAAAAACCTAATCTACTAGAGAAATAGTCACACCAGTATTGTAACTTGCTTAGACTTAGGATATACAGAAGATAAAGGGGATAAAAAATCCACATTTGGCTTCTGCACCGGTAAAAAATGACTTGAATATGCTCTGATAAAATTAAAAAAAAAAATTCAGTTTAAATGCCCTGTTCTCAGTCGCAGGACTTCACCCGCACCTCCTGCTCGCGGAAGGCAGCCACCGCACCTACCCCGAACCGCGCGCCTCTCCCCAACTACCGCGCCTGCTCCGATGCGTCGCGGAAGGGAACCGTCGCCTCTTCTCCAGCCGCTGCGCTTGCTCCGATCTACGCAGGGAACCGCACGCACCTCTTCTCCAGCCGCCGCGTCTGATCTGCACAGGGAACCGCACGCACCTCTTCTCCAGCCGCCGCGTCTGATCTGCACAGGGAACCGCACGCGCCTCCTCCCCTACCGCCGCGCCTGCTCTGATGCATCGCAGGGAACCGCGCGCCTTCTCCCCTGCCGTCGCGCCTGCTCCGAACCAAGCGCCTTCTCCCCTGTCGTCGCGCCTGCTCCGAGCCGCACTCCTCTTCCTCTGCCGTCGTGCCTGCTCGCGGGATACTTGGACGCAGGGATCCGTCGAGCTCTCTATTTGCTCGTGCCTGCTCCTCGTCCGACGCGTCCGCTCCTCGCGAAGATTCATCTGCGCATCCGCACCTGTTCTTCCTCCTCCACTCCTATATAAGGAGGAGGCAGGGTCAGTGTTTTGTAGTACAGCAAAAACAGAGAAGATAGTGATTCCTTCTGTTCTCTGTCTTTGAGGTTTCGTATCATCTGGTCTGAGTTGTATTCCAGTAAAGTTTCTGTGAGTACGAGCTATACAAGAGTTGTACTCTTGGTCTGAGTTGTATTCCTCTGAAGAATAGTGAAACCTATCTGCCCTGTGGACGTAGCCCTTACTTGGGTGAACCACGTAAATTTGCGTATTTGTTTTATTTCTGTTCTTCTTCATTTCATTTTATTTTCTTGTTTAACTAATATTTAAACTTAACAGCGCCGATGTGGGAGATAACATGGTCACTCAGCATAGCAAAAAACAAAATGTGATGTCGAAGTCTAATGCAGAGACAGAGTACTGATCCATGGCACAGATAGCGTGTGAAATGATATAGGTGAAATCACTGTTAGAGCAGTTTGATTTTGGTGTCGAAGTTCCTATGTCTATGTGGTATGATAATCAAACTGCTATCTTCGTTGCAAATAACCCTATCTTTCATGAGCGTACAAAACACATCGAGATTGACTAACATGTTGTGAGAGACATAGTCATGAAAGAGGTTATCTCTACTCCTTATACTCAGTCCTCCAAGCAATTAACGGATGTATTCACAAAAGGACTTAGTATTGAGATGTTTGAGACATTACGTGACAAACTAAGTATGGTTGATATGTATGCTCCAACATGAAGGGGAGTGTTAGAGTTAATTATGTGTGTCATTTCTTTATGGTTAAACGGATTATTGGATATCCATTTGTCTAGGGTATCTAATCTCCCTATATATATGTAGCCTCACATCCTTAAAAGAATTAATCATCTTTTCTCCCCAACTCTCTACACAGAAAATATAAGAGTAGTTATTTTATTTATTAAGACATCAACTAAAAGATTTCAAAATTTTAGATACTAACGTGCAGAACAATGTTTAAAAGCTAGAAAAATTAAATTAAATGTTCAACATTGATGAAATTCAACATATAATATATTAAGTTCATGTTTATCTTATAGTAACATAATTACAACATATTATAATTCAAGATCTAATTATCATATTACAAAAAATATCATCTATAAGTACCATGTAATAATTAATCTATGCATAGGATCCATGATTAATGCTAAGCATGTCTATATTGGAAACTCATTTCAATAACTATTATATTTATCTTTCATCATTTTAATAATATTTTCAAATTATGTGAATTGCCTATATTGTTGAAAAGTATTTGTAATATTAAATAAATTAACTAAAATTAAAGCACTAGTAGGATAATATTGATCACATAATTGATTAGTTGCAGTATAAAATGTTTCTAAAAATGTATGAATTATACTAACATATTCCAATCTTCATCATTTAATATGAATGAAAGTGAAAAAATAGATGGTTTTTTAGTAAAATGTTGAATATTTTTTGAAGTTTTTTTAATGTATATAATAATTATTTAATAATAAAAAATTTAACTAAAAAAAATCGATCCAATGGACCAACCCACCCGACCTGACCTAGCCTGGCCCATGGCCTGATCCAAGGCAGGCCGTGGACTGGGCTAGGCCAGGGGTAATGGAAAATAGTGTTTTCTAGGCCAGGCCCATGTGGACTTAGTGTTTTCTAGGCCCAACCGACCCAACCCGACCTTATTTACTTGTGACACACACACACACACACATATATACATATACAAATACATATATACATATATACACATACATATATATACATATATAAAGACTAATTTTTTGATAAGACCCGTTCTTACTTAAGATAAGTAGAACTTTGAATTTCTCGATCTTTGGATTTACATCTAATAAAAAAGGTGGCTACCATAACTACCTTCTTATTTAATTAAATTCGTTTAAATTATTGTCATTTAAATGGTAGTTATTGAAATAAAGATGAATGATTAAGATTACAAGCTCTACTTATCTTAAATAAGGCAGAACTTTATATATATATATACACACACACACACTACATTTAGAATTTATACATAAACTTACATAAGTATATATTCTCCTCTTAACTAACTTTAAAGTTGTGGCTGCACTTCTCTTCTTGAAGGGTGGCAATTGTGTTCATCTAGGGAGAATCCAATCACACAACACGTCAACACAGCAACAACAACCTCAGTCTTAAGGAACCAAAGATCAACAAGAAGTCGAAGATAACAGCACCAGAGACTAACGAGGACGACAAGAACAACCAGAGCACATGAGTAACACCACCAGAGAACATGAACAGCAGCAATAATGAAATATCAAGCGTTTTGGCATTTTATTCACTCATGTCAGTCGATACTAGTGAGTCACCACACAAAATGCAGCGAATCAACACGAGTTAGTAGACTCATTGATACACACAAGATATAAGTACAAAAATATTATATTTAAGAAATACACCCTAATATCGTGCCAAAGATTCTAACTCCGAGATGCTTCGGCAAAATTCCCCCAAACGGTTGAAATTTTGAACCATAATCATAATAGAAGGAACGATAGATTCCTAGTTTCTACAAGCATAATTACTTGATCAAATGATTGCTAAGTAAAACTTGAAGGGTATGGTAGAGACTATAATATCCCAGTCAAAAATTCATTGTTTTGCTCGGCCGTAGTTTTCCAAAGTAAGAAGATTCAGTTGATTGCTCCACTACTATCATATTCAGTTTATAGAAAGTACTTATTTGTTTGTATTATCTATGCACAAACGAATAAATGCAAAGTGTTAGTCTGAGCTTAGGGTAACACAGGAAACCATATTCTCCAGCACAGAAACATAGGTGAAGAAGGTTACCCTGTGAATCTGATAATCATTGTAGCCTTCGAGTTCTTGTATTACTCTTTCCATATTGCATTCGAAGCCAAATACTCCTCTAGGGTACAAAAATTTAGCAATACGAACAAGAAGTCCATTATCATAAATACGTCTCACAAGTAGTGGATGATTTGCAACCTGATACAAGAAATGGAGACCACGAATAACAAATTAATATACTATGTAATATCATAATATATGCACTAATAAATGAAGATGAGAAATTAATCTGATACCTTGCGAAACTGTGTAAAATAATTTGATATCTGATTCCTTGGAAGAACAGCATGATTATGTAGAATGGCCCCTGAAAGCTTCTCCATACGAGCTTGAGAAGCTGCACGATATTCATTTATGGTTTCTTTATAACTGTCAGCCTGGTCGTTCTCCATAAAAACGTACTCAACCTGAAATTTTCTATATTAATCACAGAAGAGAAAAGCATATAACTCAATCCAGAACTTAAAAATTGAGGTGGACACAGCTATACCAAATTCACAATCCAACTTACTCTTTGTATTTTCGGAACGAGTTGCTGCATTACATCAGATTTTAAGCGCCTCAAAATAAAAGGCCCTAAAATAGACTTTATACGAATAATTAGGTCTTTGCCTTCAGCATTCAATAGCGCTTTTGAATCAGCATTCCCCGTCGCGAAAATTTCTGGCATCATAAATTCTAACAATGACCACAGTTCCTGCAAAATGAAATGCTTAGATTTTCAAAAGCCCTAGCTAGACAACTAGGCACCATTATAATAACATGTAGATGGATCATTTCAAAAGAAAATCATTTTGAAGGGGACACCACAGAGGACACAAGTAATGACTAATGAAGACCTAAGATTTCCAATACAATGGCGAGAGACCATAAATAATTTTTAATGTATTCTTTTCTTTCGATAATTGACAGTACCAAGTTGAACTTTCTTGAGAAAATGGTGCATGATTGACAGTAACAGAAACAAGTAAAACAATGAACTAGAGGCTGTCAATCTGGGAATTTTTAAGAAATCCACCTTCAAAGATGATCAGTTCTATGAAATCAACTGTGTTGTGTTTGTAGTGTGTAGTGTTATGTTAAGACAGACCACATATGCATCAATACTTTATATTATATTAGGACACACCATATATATTATATTATAATACATTATATTATATTAAGACAGATGACTTTTAATTAAGCCTAATTAGAAAATAACCTATAATACTTTAATTGATTCATATTTGTTTAGATTTAACTCAAACAGTCTGAGCTCATTTGAAGCCCCAAAATATTCTTTAATAGAGCCATTAACTAAAATGGAAAACTTTGTTGTGTATAAACACATCTTGATTCATGAACCAAAGCTAGTTAATATGTCTATCAGGAAATCTCAATTTATATTGTCAAACAGGTTTGATGATAACCCCTTCAAAATGGGATGAATGACGTGTAAGGTTTCTTGACTATGAACTACTCATTTGTGGAACAAATCTCTACCTTAGGAGGCTGGTAAGTGTTTCTTCTCTACTCATTTGTCCAATTATATTATATTATATTATATTAGGACAGACCACATATGCCTCGATGAATTCAAACAAGTCATCCCCATGCCCTTTAGACAACTTTTGTCAAATAGGACAACTTTCTAAGGCTGAAAGGTGAGTAGTAGGCTTCTTTTCTTTGTTCAAAGTTCCACGTCTGTCTTTTTTCTTTTGATGGAGGTAAAAATACAAAAAAATAAAAGAGATATCTTTATTATTCATGTGTGTACATATATGTATAGGAGATTAGATACTCAAGACATAAACAGATATCCAATAACCCATATAACCATAAAGACTTAACTACACATGTATTATATCTCTAACACTTCCCATCAAGTTGGAACATACATGTCAATTATACCCAGCTTATCACATAAAGATTTGAACATCCTAACACTAAAGACCCTTGGTAAAAATATCTACTAACTACTCTAAAGACTAAGTGTAAGATATAGAAATAACTTCGTTCATCATCAGATCTCTCGTATAGTAACAATCAACCTCAATGTGCTTCGTACGCTCATGAAAGGTTGGATTGTTTACAATAAATATAACAGTCTAATTATCACACTGCATGGACATAGATAGCTCAATGCCAAACCCAAGTTGCTCCAAGAGTGACTTGATCCACACCATCTCACAAGCAGTCTGAGCCATGGATCTATACTCTGCTTCAGCACTAAACCTCAACACTACATTCTGCTTCTTACTTCGTCATGTCACAAGATTACTACCAACATAAATACATAAGCCAGATGTAGATTTACTGTCCCCATAATCTCCTACATATTTTGAGTTAAAATAAGCCATAATCTTTATGTGACCATTCTTTTTTATGCAAGACCCTTGCCTAGAGCTCCTTTAACATAAGACAGAACACGTAAGGCTCCCGTCCAGTTTACTCTCTTCGGCTTATACATGAACTGGTTCAATAGACTGACTACATATAAGATATCAGACTGAGTCACAATCAAGTAAATGAACTTTTCGATCAACTATCAATACTGACTAGGATCCTCTAACAAGTTTGAACTCGTATTTTAGAATGTCGGTGTTTGCTCAATCAAAGTACTCTCTGGTTTGTACCTCAAAAGGTCTATTTCGTGTAGAAGATCTAGGACATACTTCCTCTGTGATAGTACCATTCTTCTAGTTACATTGGCAAACTCAATTCCAAAAAAGTAACATGACTTCCCCATATCCTTTGTAACAAAATAGATTTGGAGATGTTGTTTAATGTTTACAATACCATTCACAACACTACTTGTCACCAATATATCATCCACATACACTGCTAGATCAATACATCCACACACAGTCCTATAGAAAACTAAATAGTCAACAATGTACCTCTGGAATCCTCCAACTAGATCCACCTGACTAAACTTCTCAAATCATGTTCGAGAACTCTATTTGAGGTCATAAATTACTTTCTTTAATCTGTATACACGATCTTCCTAGCAACATAACCTGGAGGTTGCTTCAAAAGTAGAAACTCGATCAATTCTCCATATAAGAAAACATTCTTTACGTTTAATTGACACAACTTCCAAGAATTATTGAAAACTAAAGACAAAATAACCCAGATGGAATTGAGACGAGCGACAGGAAAAAGTCTCTATATAATCGATACCATAAGTCTGAGTGAAACTTCGAGCAACCAATCTAACCTTGTATATGTCAATACTGTTATTTGTTTTATACTTGATAGTGTAGACCAATCTACAAGTGACTATTGTACCCCCAACAGTGGGGTCACCAACTTCCATGTGCCACAGCTCATCAATACAGCTATCTCCTCATCCATAGCAATCTTCCAGTGAGGAAAGGCAATACCTCTTGATGATTCTTGAGAATAAACTCAGAAGAAAGAGACAAGGTAAAACTACGAAAACAAGAATGAAGAAAATATAAGAAACAAAATGTGAAATGGAATGAACAGTGGAAGAGCGAGTACCTTTCCTAAGAGCAATAGAAAGATCTGAAGGACTAGAAGACGGATTTACTTCTGTAGAGGAGGTTGGTTTAGTTGTGATAGGCTCTAATGGATGTTGACGGCGCCAATAGGCCTGCAAAGGACGAGAGTCTGTTTGTTGCACAATAGAACCATCCTGAGAGTCGACATCCTACAGCTCAACAACAGAAGGTATGGGAACAAACACAATAGAGGAAAGGATGTCATCAGAGTAACACAGAGACTCAAAGAAGGTAACATCAGCAGAGGTAAAATATCGTCGAGTAAGAGGATGAAAATAACGATAACCTCTCTGAGTTCTAGAATACCCGACAAAAATATTCTTAATGGACTTTGGAGCCAAGAGAGAAATCCTAAACAAAGACCACACAACCAAAAACTCTAGGAATTAAACAGAATAGACTTAAGTCGGGTTTCAAACGTCTAAAAGGGACCTCACCCCCTAAAGGATCAGACGATATCCTATTAATGAAATAAGTAGCAATGAGAACAACATCAGACCACAAATACTTTAAAACATACATATGAACCATGAGGGTATGAGTAACATCTAAAATATGTCTATACTTCTATTTTACGATCCCATTTTCTCGTAAGGTGTAAGGACACGAAGTCTGATAAATGATTTCTAGTGAGACACAGTATGATGCAATCTTAGACTGAACAAACTCAAAGACATTGTCAGTACGTAAATATTTTGAAGTAATATCAAATTGATTTTTTATTTTTGCCAAAAAAAAATTAAAATACATCATAAATATGACCACGATTTTTGAACAAATAAACCTAAGATACTCTCAAAAAATCATCAATAAAGGCTATATAATATCTATGACCCGACCCTGATAGAATCCTGACAACATCTCAAATATCACAATGAACTAACTTAAATATAGTAGGACTCGACACAAGACGCAAATGTCTAAACGAAACATAATGGTGCTTACCTAACTGACACGACTCACAATCAAAACGCGAGACAAAATACCATGGTAAGGCTTACTGAAGTTTCTGTTGAGACTAGTGACCTAACCGGTAGTGTCACAGGGATGACAGTTCAGATATGGATGCCATAGACGCTAGTCTTAGAGGTATATTATCACCAACCAGTAGGAACACATCATTCCCTCACTCACAATCCAAACCAATGCTCCTCTCCGTCTGCAAATCTTGAAACATACAGTGAAAAGGAAAGAAAATGACATAACAATGTAATTGTTTGATAATTGCACTAATTGACAACAACTAAACAAGAAATTCAAACACAAAAAGGACATTTTCAAGAGACAGTTGTGAAGAAACTTGCACAACCCCTTCACCTGAGACAAGATAAGTTCGACCATCAATAATTACCACAGATCGAATATGAAACAATTGGGATAAAAGAGTAAACAAGTTTCGTGTACCTACCTGATATATATAAGGAAGCACCAGAATCAATAATCCAAGAAGTATCCCTACATGCAAGGAAAACACTAATACATGAGGAGGTAACTTGAGTAGCGGTAACAGCAGAATCAATGACCTTTAACTGTTAGAACCACTCATAGTCAACCTAAGACACGATAGTCTACTCGTCGCTGGTCGAGACCATAGGTGAAGACTCTGTAGTGACATGTGTCGTCTGTAATCTACCAATCAGATCCCAACATTTATCCATTCAATGTCCCAATCATCCACAATGTGTGTAATTTAGACGTCCACTTCCATTAAATTGACCACAACCACCACCTTGAGAACCACCACGACTACGTCCTCTAATAACAACCATCGCTAAAGACTTTGAAGCTAAAGTAGAGGTACTTACGGAGACTCAATGTATTCTGTAAGTCTGGAACACGGTCTGCACCCAAAATTTGCCCGTGAATCTGTGAGCTGAGATTCAAATTCAGACTGAAGAGATAAATGGCCACCGCAAGCTCTTCATGATATTTCTTCAACTGACTGCATCGTCGGTAAGAGACTAATACATCTCGAGCTTATCAAATAATGCACATAAGTGTGTGGTATAACCCAGTACCAGTTCTAAGCCTAGATCAAAACTTCAGATCGTAAGACTTAGACACCCTAAAAGCACTTGAACTTAATGTAATTTAATATTTGAATAAACAAAATTAACTTTGTTATTATTATTAATATTATTCTCTCTTCCTTAGCACCCTTTTTTTTTGAAAGATTATCTAAACGAAACAATAATATAAATAAAGCAGAAATTAGTATTTATACAAGAAGAGCAAGATTAAACTTACAG
>JAMKQA010009402.1:0-10702 GCA_024699735.1 Posidonia australis | reverse complement strand
GGTTTTCTTTGAAATTAAATGGATTAAAGTGGTTTAAAAATGGATTTTATTTGGTTTTGACTTTAATTAGGGTTTTCATTTGATTAATTTGGATTTTAAATGTTTTTAAGTGGATTTAAGTGGGTTTTCTTTAATTTTGGTTTTAATATAGTGGTTTTTGCTTGGATTAATTTAGAGTGGGCTTATGTGGGTCTAACGGGCTTGTGTGGGCTTGTACGGGCCTAATGGGCTTTGGTGGGCTTGTGCGGGCCTAAGTGGGGTCTGTTTGGGCCTAATGGGTTTGTGTGGGCCTAGGGTTCTATGGAGTAAGGGTTTAGGAGTGGTGGTTGCAACCAGAGCAATCTTCTAGAGGAGCCTGCCGTCGAGTGACTGCAAAATCGGGGTGTCTACAGTTTGTATCTTATCATGTTTCTGTTTTTATCACCTGCATATCTGATCTGATTAAAGAAAATCACTGATCTCTGAAATCTGGACCAGATTCTGAATCAGACTGTAGTCTGATTTAGGATTTCTGGGGAGCACCATTCTGGCGCACCAGAGTGGCGCACCTTACCAGTGCACCAGACTGGTCAGAGAGCAAATCACCATGTATACATCTCAATCTGCATAATTTTTCATATGATTTTTAACTCTGATTTTCCTGGTATTGATTTTTTGGTATTATATGTCATTGCATGCATGTTTTCATCTTGAGATAAATACTGTTTTAAGACTTTTTGCACCTTGTATGCTCAGCCCATGGCTGAAAACTGGTAGGCTGATTGCCCCTTACTCCTATATGGAGATTCTTATGCATCAGCTCATGATCCATGTGACATGGCCGAACTTGGTTGCTTTCATTTAGAATGAATAGAATGTGATCTCGTGTGAGGCTAGCATGAATACAAGGTCCATAAATCTTCTCATGATTGCATTTTTTCTAGATTTTTAAAGTATATTTTCCGAGTTTACTAAGTCTTTGCATTGCATAGCATTCTGGAATACATTGCATTGCATGGATTTCTGGTGTTTTCCTCAACACATTTTCCTAGCCCCAGTAGAGCACCTAGGTGGCGCACAAGACTGGAGCACCAGTCTGGCGCACCATACAGGCGCACTTGCCTGTTTTCTGTTACACACAGTAGCTTTTGGCATTGGCATTTAGCATGTTTCCCGTTTCGATTTGCTTTTGGTTTTCTCTGGTTGTCTTCCTGGATGTACCAGGAGAACCCTATTCTGTTTTTAGCCCTTTACATGCATGGTTTACCATATTTTGCATATAGTAAAGCAAGGATGAAAATCGCTTGAAATTCTTAGATCTTTGATCTTATTTACGCAATATCCTTGCACCAATGCTTGACCCGCTATACAAGCGATCCTTCTAAGCATTAAGACACACCCTGCATCCCATGTACCCCTATTTTAGCATAAGACACCACTCACACCTAGCATGGCATATTGCCCTCGGGCGTACAGAAAAGGCTGGAAAGACAACATTTCATATAAGTAAATGAGAAACCCATAGAAAGACCGACTTTCGAGCGCACGAGGGTGCCTAATACCTTCCTCGTGCGTAATAGGGATCCTTGCCCATTTCTGTTTTATGAAGACCTTTTCCATTGGCTTTATTGTATGATTTGAATGTTTTAAGCGGTTTTCCTCGTCTTTCGTTTTTTAATAGACTAGGTGGCGACTCCTTCTTTTTTATCATTATTTTTTTATTTGTCGTGACTTTACCGATCCTCGCGCATTTGGCCTTTCGCGCCAAGCTCGAGGTTGTCGTCGGCTTGGTTACACTATCAATAATAGCCAATACTTTTTTTAGCTTAGCCTTGTTCACTATGTAGGCCTTAACCTCGAAGGCAACGAACTTTGATGTAGCCACATTTAGAAAGATGTTACTACTCTTTACTTGATTAAGGATTGTTTGTAAAACATATTGAAGGACCTCAATAGGACAAGTACTAGCTTGAGATACAACAGTTGTGCTGACAAGAGGAGGATCCAAGATGTTTACAAAATCCAATACTAAGGAACTACCATCGGGTACATGAGGAGACAGCTTTTCACTGATATAAGTCTAGGAAGCATATACTGGTTTAGAGAGAAGGCCAGTTGAGGTGGAAAGTGGGATTGAAGGATAGGACAACCCTTGTGACTTTGGGAAAGCTTTTGAATTGTTTTCTTCATTAGAAGAACGGGTCTATACATTCTTCCCAGAGTGACTTACCCTATTAGCCTTACCACCCTTCTACTCCTTATTGTTTTTGAAAGTCTTATAGGACAACTTGCTAGGACCTCTATGATACGAGGACTCCATAGAAAAGGATGAAGAGGTGTTATCCTAAGAGAAAGTAGAGGATGAGGATATGTCCCAACTTCGATAGAAATGAATGGGATAAATTTTCCTAACGAAAGCAAAATACCTGACATCTAATAGACCTTTACCTAAGTGTAAACTGACTCTCATTCTAGCAAAACTAAGGAACTTGGCATTGTCCATACTTAAGTCCACCTCTAGGAGTTTAGCAAAATCCCTAACCATACGATGAAACAAGTTTACACTCCATAAATGTTGGGAATACCCTCCAGACGTATCCATAGCCCTACCTCCCATAGGGTGAAGACTGCATTAGAGTGGATTGAGTAAGGCACGAAGGAGGTAGGTAAAGAAACCAGAGATGACCCATGGGATTTAAGGACCTCGTCCCTAATGGATGGAGGAGGAAACTTGACCAGAAATTTGCTAGCAACAAAGTTGTGAATCTTTCATTCAATATTATTTGGCCAGTGGGAAATGAGATGGGTCCCAAGCCCATCTCTTGTCAACCAGGGAGAATGGGAAGTAATGATGGCACAAGCAAAAAGAAAATGAAGTTGATTACTAGTGTCATCATAAGGGGGAGGATAATAGGGAAATTAGGTGAATGTCCTACCATTTGGAGGGAGTGATGGTGCCTAGCTAGATGTTGAGAGGATAGAAATCTGCAATATATGGTGATTAGGCGAGGTATATTTAAAGCATACTCCCTTGTATCTACAATAATATTTTGTATGTCTCCAGAGACCACACTTGTAATACCTACCAATTTTGTCGTAGAAAACTATTAATGGCGATCAAGGTTTTTTCCTCGACACCAACCTCCACCTAGCTCTTGGAGTGGAGAGAATATCCTCCACTGAAGAAGTGATTGCTGGAACAGTTGAGCAACTCAACTTCTCCACTCCTTCTTGCAAACCAAAGTATGTGAAACAAGAGAGGCCAGATATGAAAACCGAGAACCAGATATTCTCTTCAAATGGGTGATCAAAGAAGGAATTTTAGAATAAGGTGGAACGTAATACGAGGGAGAGTAGGGTTGTATGTCAGAAAGAAATCTTTGACGAATCGGCGCAGTAAATGCGTTATGACATGCGTCGCCTAACCTTGGTTCATGGTGGTAAGAAGAAGATTCAATATGAGGGAGAGTAACCGAGGTAGTAAATGCTTGATAATTTGATGTAGATTTTGTGTCGACCAATAAACTATTGTTTCTAACGTTAACCTCCGATTTTTTTCTTCATCATTGCCATTAGTGTCGGCAATGGAATTAAAATTGGAATGATAATCCCAAAGTGAAAGATGATCACCTTTAGCATAATCAGTAATTGTGATATTAGAACTTGAGTAAATAAAAACATTAAACATAAAGGAGGGGAAGGAATTCAAACAATCACACGTTTCAGGTTTGACAGTCTGACGACCCTTGTCTCAAGAATCGTGAAGTAATGACAGGTCATGACTCTTTGCCTCTTGAGAATTTGACCGATGGATGGTCAATGAGAGGTTCACCGATGGTGAACAAGCTCATCCAATCGGAGGTCACTGGAATAGTGAAGAGCCACAAGTCTACAAGACCGATCATAAGATCCAACAACATAATTATCCAAAGAAACTTTGCTTTATTCAATAATTTCTAATCCAACATCCCTGTTCAAAGTTACTAAAGAGGTAACTGGGGAACTCAACTCAATTGGAGAATGAGAGTTTGAAGGGAGAACTTGTTCTACTGGATTCTCCTTCTCTATTGGGGACTTATGTATTTCCTCGAGGGTTAAATCAGATCCCATTGAGTCACAATCCACAAATAAAGACCATCCAAAGCCTTCCTATTGATCAGTGACACATGGTCAACAAAGATGTCAAACAGGAGGGGAGGACATTCCCTTAAGGGGAACCTTGCCAGAATGTAGAGACAAGGGGGAGGGAATGAGGTTTGGGGAAGAATCATTAGCCATATAACTAATACTGCTCTTTGAGCTGTTACTAAAATCTAGATTATCAATGTAGTTAATCCTGATAGATCTTTTATCAAGTAATATTATAGTCCCCAGTAAAGAAGAAAGGGAGGAAGAAGAAGACTGAATGAGAAGATATAAGGGGAAAAAAATGAGGAAAGAGGGCTCAACCTTCCTCTGAAATACTTCAATGAGTTCCAATGGCCTCCGTTTCCTTTGTCTATCATGAAGGCATTGGAACAATAAAGGAGCGTGATTTTTCATTTTAAGGTCAGAAAAACTTACCTTAGCTTCCACCTCCAACGTTCTCCAACTTTCTAAGACGAAGAACAAACACCAAAGATAGGGACTTTTTGCTTAACGTGGCTAATTGATTTCTGATAAAAATTCCAATGTCGGCTTCTGGAGGTTCATGTCATGGCTTTGTTGCATTTTCCTCTTCTCTCCTTTTTTTGTTTTTTTCTTTTTACTAAGCACAAAAACCCTTTCTAAAATTTATCCATGTAATAGTATGCCATGTCATTTTCTAAAAAAAAAGGTTTTCGAACATTATGAATGGTCCTTGGATTTAATCTCAAACAATAGAAAAAATCTTACTCGAAATAGTTTCTAGGGGTTTTTTTTACATTGATCAACTAATTTACTCTTGCCATGTCAAAGAATCTTACACTTGTAATATGTAAAAAAAATAGAACCAAAATGTAGCTTTAGAGCCCTACTCAGAATTGGTTAGGACCATCTTATTGTTTTTAATTGAATCCAAAACCACATTGAGTACTACATATCGATTATCAATTGAGAAAAATATGAGGATGTCGAAAACCTAGAGGAGTGGTGGTATATGTTTTTTGCAAATGTGTCCATCTCATTCAATATTCCTTTCTTCTTGAGTAGTTAAAGGATACAACTAGGTTGGATGTGATTCCTAAATGTTTGAAGTGTTTTATTTCTAGTATTTGTGCAATAAGGACTTGCTCAAGGCGATTTACGAAGAAACTTCGTTTGTTAACGGGAAGTCATTAAGTTCAAACATTGGTCTAGGAATAGTTCCATAGAAAAACATCAATTGTTAAACCATCTCTAGACGAGTGGAGTTCTTGACATTATAGTTGGGTATGTGTGTGTGTGTGTCTACTAGAGTCACCTACTAGAGTCACTTGATGAGATATGTATATATCATGGTCCATTGAAGAATTGCCAAATAAATCCCTCGATCATCCCAAAGCACCAAAATATAGGTTGAGATATGCAAGGGTTTGTGTTAAGCATGAATTTCAAGTTTCTAACCTCAAATCATATGCAATGTGATATCAAATCTAGGGATGAAGTGGGTTTTACCTTATATATGAATGGAAGTAGCAGCTTTATACCAATCGTCAACATTGAGTCATAGAAATAATTCATCAAATATGTGAGACTAAAAAAAATTGGTTGGAACAAATCTTTCATCAAAACACTGTATTTCTCATCATGTTGGTCGAACATTGGATAACAATGATTAGTTGAGAACCTTTCCCAAATATTCCTTTTGATTATTGTCATTTTCTTTGGTGTTGAATCTTTGTGGTCACTTTTTATGATGGATCAAGACTCATTTCATATATTTTTTATTTACTCTTTGGGTGGAGCACTTGCAACACCATATGATTGTTGAGGCCTACCCACCCTGCACAAAGTAGCCTTGGGTGATTTTTAATGTCTGCCATGGCTTCAAAGCTTAATGAAGTTAAGGAGATGCTCACTGCCTAGAAGTGATTCTATTTTAGAAATCTAGAGTGCATCCAAAGAAGTGTTTTCTCAATGTGAATCAAAGTAATCCATTTCTAACTGAATATAAGCATGCCACTAAGGACTACTTTCATAGGACTAAGGCTGTGTTTGGGTGCACTCACTTTTACACCAAGAGAGCAATGAGAAACACAATGAAAGACTAAGGTAGCGTTTGGTATGCTAGAATAGGGGTTGGAATGAACTAGATTGGAATGGAAAAATTCCATTCCAATGTTTAGTACAAAAAAATCAATGAATTGTCATGAGAATGAAATTCTCTTGAGAATCAAATTTCCATTGAACATAGGAATTTCATTCCTTCCCATGAAGCAAGGAACTTGATTCTCATCTCATTGGAATCAAAAAATTGAAAAACCCGATGCCTCCTCCTTTCGCCAGTCCCTTCCTTCCTTCTCAACCCCCTCCCTCATTCCTCTAGCAAGATCACGATGTACACCCTGCTGATATACACTTCGCATACACCTCCTCTGTGATCATGACGGCGAAACCTTCTGACTACTCGTGCGTAAAAGTGCACAAAGAATCTTGATAAGGTCACGATGAAGATGGTGAATTCAAGAAAGGATACTCAACTTGAAAATACCAAAGAAAAACAAAAGAAATGGATAAGAAAACAAAATCGAGTCGCCACCTAATCTTTTTAAAACCGGAAAGACGAGGAAAACTAGATGCATCAAAATGCGGAAGAAAAGGATGCAAATGAATGTGAATGAATATATGCATGCTCCGGGCCAATGGAATGCGACACATAAGTCATCGTAGGCCAAAGAAAAGGTAAGGACTTCAGTTATGCATGGGAAAGGTGTTAAGCACCCCATACACCCAATGAATCGGTCTTTCTAGAGCTAATCACTTTGTATGTGTGGCAAATGCAAATGCAGGTTCATGTTTGCTTGCTCAGTCTTAGATGTATTCTTGCTGACATGCCAAAACAAGTGAGATAAGGAGCGAAAAACTCAGAAGAAAGCTATGCAGAAGTGGCAAAGATATACAGAAGTGGTCAACACAAGATGCAAGGAAGAAATCAATTCAATGTGATCAATATAGGCATAAAAAGTGCCATTTAATGTACGTCCTTGAGCGATATGAATGATAATACAATAAGGAAATGTTCTGCAATAAAAACAACAATCCAAATCTGAATGAAAATCAAAATAAGAAAACTGAAACGAGTTCTGTTAACTGTCTGAACCTTGAGTCTCATGCCAGTAATTCTCATCACATAGATTCGCTTGATAGAATCGTCGGGTAGAATTGTCGATGAAATTCGTGTCAACAATCCATCAGATCGATTGGTCAATACGATCCACTGATGAAATACGCGTGGTCCTTTTATAGTTTAGACAGTAAACTCCTGGTCAAATTCTCCATTAAATCGTTGTGAAAGGCTCAAATCAAGATTGGGTGAGCAAGAACAGAGTAGCAGGAACACAATCATGCATTCAAAACTCAAAACAGAGCTCTGGATCTCTCCACCTCTCCACCTCGTTGTGAATGGGTTCCAACCATCACTTATGGACATGGAGATTGACTGTGATGAATGGGAACCTCCTCGGTGTGACTGGTGTTGGATCGAGTGACTTCTCTAGAAGGGGGTGAATAGAGAATATTAATTTTAGTTAACACTTTTTCAATTTTAATTATATTTAAATTAAACAAGATAAGATGTTTCAAACAATCAAGGCAAGCAATAAATAGATGATTGTATATTTGAAAGTTAAACTAATCTCATGCAAAGAAGAGGACAAGAGAAATTAAAAACATAAGCGATTTATAGTGGTTCAGCCAAAACCCTGGACTAGTCCACTTCTCAAAACTGTCTTGAGATTTTCCCTTATACTTAAAAGTAAACATTTACTTGCGTTGGTAGTCCTATTGTAGACACTCCGATTTTGAAGTCACTTGGCAGCAGGCTTCTCTAGAAAGATGCTCTGGTTGCGACCACCAAAATCCTAATTTTCAAACCATAAAATCCTAAACCCTAGCTCCACCAAAACCCTCAAGCCTACACAAGCCCATGCAGGCTCGCACTAGTCCACTCAAACCTAATCAAAGAAAGAAATAACAATTAAGAATTACAACCAAACAAAAGTCATTTAAAACATTTAAAATCCAATTAATCAAACAAAAACCTAATTCAAGTAAAAAACAAAATAAAATTCACTTAAAATCCAAATTAATCAAATAAAAACCCAAATTAAAGACAAAATCAAATAAAATCCATTTCAACCATTTAAAATCCAATTAATCAAGTGGAAACCCCAATTAAAGTCAAAATTAAATAAAATCCACTTAAATCCACTTAAAATCCAAGTAATAAAGTGAAAACCCTAATTAATCAAATAAAAACCCTAATTAAAACACAAAAACCCTAATTAAACTCAAAATCCTAATTAATTAAACCCAAAACCTTAATTAAAGTCTAAAACCCCTAAATTAAAATCCAAAACCTTGATTAAACCAAAAAAACCCTAATTAAAATCTAAAAAAAAACCTAATTAAATTCCAAATCTTAATTAAAATCCGAAACTCTAAAATTAAAATAGTTAAAACCCTAAAAAACCCTAAAATAATTAAAACCCTAATTTAAAACCCTAATTAAACAAAATCAAAAAAATTAAAGAATCAAAACCCTAAAACCCATAAAAATCGCAAAACAAAAACCTAAAATAATTGAAAACCTTAATTTAAAACCAATTAATTAAACCTTAAATCACAAAATCAGAAATTTAATTGAAATCATAAAACATAAACAAAAAGCCCAAATCTAAAACCCAAAATCTATTAAAAACCTTAAAAACAAAAAAAAACAGCAAAAAACCCTAAAACACAGTCCAATTCGTAGGCCCAAATTCAGCCCAATACACCATTTAAATCATTAATTAGGAAACCTTAGAAGACACAAAAATAATTCCGGCAAACCTTCACCGTCGGCGATAGCCCGACTTTTTCGGCGAGAACTCCGACGAGATCCCGTAGTATTCAGAGTGCATCCCAGAGCCTCGTGATCTCCGACCAGCCTCCTCCAGATCACGCCTGATCCAATGGCGTTCACCCACGGGAGAGAGGAGGATCAATGGTTCGGAAAAAGCCTCGTTGGTGTATAAAGCCTCACCGCCGACGACTACCACAGAGGTTTTTTTCCAGCGCTTCGATTCCCAGAGAGCCCCAGCGTGCGTAAAACCTACCTCCAGAACCCAGCTAGTCGATCCGATCCAGAAGCCCCCGACATCAGCAACCAGAGCGTCGCCAGAGCACCGCCGTCGCCATCGGAGACCACTGGAACATCCACCCAGGTACTCCTCCTCTTTCGTTAAGCTTTAAAACACTGCCTTTAGATCTGTCTGGCCCATTCATAGCCCTTGGGCCGTGTGTCCCCGGGGATCGATGCCTCTGTGCCGACCTTCCCTACCTTCGGCGGTGGGTTCACCACCACCAGCGAGGCCCCAGGCCTCCTAGGTCCTAGCAAGGCCCCCACGGGCCTTTCCTTCTTCCCTCCCGTCTATCTCCTCCTCCTCCGTGAGTTCTTATCACTCAGGGGAGAGCCCTCAAGTGCCTGAAGTCCGTCGACGCCCCGTCGACCGTCGATCGCTGCCGTCATGCCCCACGACGCCATCCAGATGCTCCCATCGCTCCCAATTGCCTCCCGAAGCTCCTCCGCACCGCCACGAATCTCTCCACGTCGCCACTCCAGACTCCAGAGCCCTGTCTCCACCTCTGTCTCTACCGTCACCGGAGCCACGACGGGGGGAGAACACCAGCTAGTCCCAGCCCTCACCAAAGTCTCTAGAAGCTTCATCAAATCTCCTTGGAGCTTCCCCATTCTTCGTCATGCAGAGCAACCACCTCTAGACGCGTCACAATGGAAGCCCCCTCGTCGCCGAAGAAGAACACCGGTAAGGGGGATCGATGGCACGTTCCAACCGTTGGGAGCTTGAACGCCACCGTCAGATCCTTCCCCCATCTCCTCCTCCAGCTTCCCCCCATCTTTGATTTCCAATTAGCCATCGGGAGGGGCTCAAATGAGCTCCCAGCTTGTCGCCGCCGGCGATCTTCGAATCATCGGTGGTGACTGTTAGTGTTAACTCTTTATTTTTACTTAAAAGACCCTCTGATTTAAGTTATTTTCATTACGTTTGTGTCTAGTCATTTATGTTTAAGTCCCTGTTGTTTTAAATAACATTATGCTTCTTTTATTATTCTTGTGAATATTGCATTCTTTATCCTATTTCTTTATATTTTTATTGTTAATCCTGTTCATGCATGTTTTATCACACTTAAGCCCCTGCATTCATGTTTTCTTTATAATTAAGTCCTGATATTTTGCTCTGAGTCCCTAAAAGTTTTAAAAATGAGTTTTCCCTATGAGATTTGCATTTTGAACCCTGAAAGATTTTAAAACCACACTAACCATCATTAAAGTTGAATTTTTATCACATTCAAGACTAGAAATTTTGTATATAAGTCCCTGAGTTCTTAATAAACAATTCCTGAGCATAGAAAATTTGCATCTAGATCCTTAGATTAATTTTAAATCCATCATTTAGGGTTTTAATTGTTCTCTTGCATATTTTGATATTTTCCACTTATTGCATTTCATATTTTGCATTTAATCATAGATTCCATTTAAAAATCATGTTTTCATTGTTAAATA
>JAMKQA010009400.1:0-10524 GCA_024699735.1 Posidonia australis | reverse complement strand
CAGAACACGAGTATAGATTGTTGGGTGGAAGGAGGAACTCGTGCAAAAACTTGCTTAGTGCAGATCTGTTTTTCAGATTTCAGCACAGGATTTCTCTCTCAAAAAAGGTGTCTTCAAATGGTTGCCTATGGATCTCTATTTATAGGGATCTATCAAAGGGTAACTCATGAGAAACGAAGGGCCTTGCAAACGAAAAGCCTCGAATATTCCTTGGCACATTCGTTTGCAAGGGTAATAGCCCGGAAGACGGAAGGTCTGCAGCCACAGCCTGGAAAAGGCTGGGCGCCTGCTTGGTGAGCCAGTGATGTGCGCCTGCTTGGTGCGCCTACAAGGTGTGCCCATGAGGTGCGCCTACAAGGTGCGCCAACCTAGCTCACAGATTTCACTGATTGGGGCTCTGGCTTGCTAATAGGTTTGGAGCTTGGTTTAAGGGTTGATCACATCCAAAGCAACATAAGGATACTCATCTCTGGGTCACCTCAAAATCGGAGTGTCTAGACAAGCCAACTTCATTAGATGCAAAACTAATGCAAACAGAGTTATTACATGATGTAACTGTGCAGGAATGAACATGGCATATCAACAATCAAATGCTAGAAAGATCAGAGTTCATAACCAACAGGAAAGCATGCAAACCATTATGCAAATCTAGTGTTTGCATCCTATGACAAGGCTGGTGCGCCTGCCTAGTGCTCCAGGATGGTGCGCTAGGAATGTGCTCCAGCCTGGTGCGCCAGGATGGTGCACTCCAGATACTCTGTTTTAGATTGCAATCTGATTTCAGAGCTTGGGCTGGATGTATGCAACTAAATATGCAAATGACTATTCAAATCAGTAACCTAGATGCCAGGCAACTTAATCATGCAAAACAACCAAACCTAAAACATTCATATCTTTCTCTCCTTGTTCGTGCATATTCATGGGTTCCTTAAGTCTGCAGTTATCTATGGAGGGTTTATTGACTCATGCAATTATCTGGCTGACTTAGGGAGCATGGGGAAATGATATAGCATACAAAAAGGGTGCACCACAGCCCATGTTCCATGGCCAATAACTTCATAGGACTATGATACATTACCTAAAAGACCACACAATGCAAAAATCATCATGATAAACAAACAGTGAATATAGAAAAGAGCATCATGAACACATGAACACCCAATTAAACAAAAAGGTACAAAGGGACATCAGTTTACAAACATTATATCAACCTAGAAGTGTATGTTTTATTCAGAACATCATGTAAGCCCATGTGTAAAGGAACTTACCTATGGTGTCTCTTCCTTGGGTGGCTCAAGGTGTCTTCTCCTTGGTGCTTTGGACAAAGATGAAAGTGCTCAGGGATGCAAAAGAGTGCTCTGAAAGTAGGTGTGCTGGTTGCTCAAAGATGGTGAATTGTTAAGAGAGCCAAAAGTGTTGCTCATGGGTAGCTTTTAAAGGAGATGAAGTTGTAAAGTCTTGGGATGCCAAAAGCCTTAAAAACCAACAGACTTGCCTAGATTTGTAGAGGAATATTCGCAAGTGACGGTTACAAGTATAGAAGATGGACAACCGACAACCAGCACCCTGAAAAGTGGTTGTGCACCAGCTTGGTGCTCCACTTTGGTGCGCCAGCTTGGTGCTCCACCTTGGTGTGCCATGATGGTGTTTCATATTGGTGCTCCATTATGGTGCTCCACATTGGTGCTCCAGTATAGTGCTCTCCACCTAGCTACCTAGATTATTAATCGGACCATGGGTTTGTTATAGGCTTAGGGTAACCAAGATGCTAGATAAAGTTTAAATGAGGTTAGGCTTGTCGTATCCAAAGCAACATCTTCTTGAGAGTTCGCCTACGAGTCGCCTCAAATTCAGGGTGTCTACAACATGTATCTTAGAGTTATTCATTTAGTAATAGCTCTAGGTGATATAAGCTTGTGACGTTTGGAGGTGTTACACAAGTGCTCCACCATCAGAAAGTCAAATACTCCTTTATGTAGAGCCACTCTCGCCATCTTGTCGTTCAACAGGTGAAGTGTAACAACCTTCACAATGAAACAACTGATGTAGTCTATTAGAGTTTCCCTCTCCCATTGCATGATCTGCATGAGAGAGGATGTCAGCACTTGTCACATCCAATGTAAAAACAACTTCTACTCGAACTACTAGATGAATTTTGAGAAAGAATGAATGGACTTGGGCTCTAGAGCCCTTGATGGTGGAGGCTAGTAGGTGACACAAGAGGGCATTGTTGGTGTTGTGTAGCTCCATCTGGCTTTGAAAGTATTGAAGATGGTCAACTAGTTCTCCTTTCCCACCATAAAAGTTGAAGTAGAGGCCTAATAGGTGAAAGTTGGGAGAGAAGCTATGTAGAGAATGGCGGAAGCAAAGGAGAAACAAGAAACTCTAGATGAGAGAACAGAATATTGAATTCTCTTCTCATTTCATACTTATATACATGAGTAGCTAGCATTAGTTACAACAACTATTGACGTGGCATAACAAACTTAACAACCTAACTGCCAAGAAAAACAAAAACCAAACTACCAGCTCACTAACTCTAAACAAACCCATCAAAAACATTGAAGCTTATCACCCACCCTTAAACTAAGCAGGATTATCTAAGATACTCAATTTGGATTTGAGGTATTGAAGTCTCCTTGGATGCAGCCTCTTGGTGAAAACATCAGCAACCTGATCCACAGTATTAACATACTGTACATCCAATGCTTTGCATGCTACCTTCTCCTTGATAAAGTGAACATCAATTTCAACATGTTTGGTGTGACCATGCTCAGCCAGGAATCTAGCATGGAGTCGCACCAGAGGGAGGAGGCCATAGCCATGCCAAGATGGCGAAGGCGTAAGATAAGATAAAACGAAAAATCGGAGTCGACACCTAGTCTTTTAAGGGAAAGATGAGGAAAACCACAAACAAACCACAAAAAGGGATGAATGCATGAAATGCAAATGAAAAGGTCAAATGTCTATAAACCAAAGGATGGGGTAAGGATTCTTGTTACATACGAGGAAGGTGTTAGGCACCCCTGTACGCCCGAGAAACTCGATCTTTCTAGTCCGATTCACTTGCTAGAGGTTGAATGAATGCTTGCTAAGCCTAAATTGTGCTCTAATCATGCTAATATGAATGCCAAGTCAAGACCAGATGAATGTTCATGATGCATGCGAAAATTGCAAAGAAAACCACACGAAATGATGGAATAATGAAATATGAAACAACAACGAAAATCACATGAAATAACGATGTTTTTGGCGAGAATGGCTCAGAAAATCATACCAACCTCAAGAGAATCAAAATGCAATCAACCCAAATCATCAAAATTGTAGAAAACGTCATGGAAATCAAAATGGAAAAATTGCAAAGAAGTCCACGTAAAACAACCAAATGATGATATATGAAGAAAATCACATGAAATGACGATGTTTTTGGTGAGAACGCTCTAGAAAACCATACTGATATCAAAAGAATTAAAGGTGGGGTCAACCCAAATCGTCGGAATCATGGAAAATGTCATAAAAATCAAAAAAGAGAAAATAATCCGCAATTGGGCCAATGTGGGCCTTTAGATCAATTAATGTATGCCTCGGGTAATGAAATCTGAATCAAATCAATAGCAGAATAAGGGGAATCAAATCAAATGTCAAGTGAAAGAATTCAAAAATAGGTTGGAGAAAAATCCAAAGAAAAACACAAAGAATGCAGGCTTACTCAAAAAGGATGGAATGATACGCAAATGTAATGAAAACTATGCAAAATGCATGAAAGTGTACCTAAATGTATAAAGAATGCTATGGAATGATTTAAACAAAAACTATGCATGACTTAGTGCACAAATAACATGCATGTGCCTGAATTGACAGCATGAAGGCAATTTGGTAATTTCATGAGGCAAAGTGTGATAAATATATGCATGTGCATGATGCATGGTCTAATATATGCAAAATGTTGGGAAAATGTTATTTACAAGAAAACTTGATGGAAACAAGGTTTTAAATACAAGAAAATAATGTAAACATGTTAAAGGGCAAGATCAAGGACTAAAATGCAAAATTCACGAAAAAGGAGAAACCTTGATTAAAGTATATTCAGTGACTTTTATCTTAGTGTGCAGATGATGGATTAAATGAGAATGTGGCACTATATATGGTGTGAGATGTGTGAGAATTGCATCTTAGTAATTTCCTGAGAATTCAAGGTCTAATGTGCAAAATTCACACAAAAAGTGCAAATGTGACT
This sequence comes from Posidonia australis, assembly GCA_024699735.1. Lineage (NCBI taxonomy): Eukaryota > Viridiplantae > Streptophyta > Magnoliopsida > Alismatales > Posidoniaceae > Posidonia > Posidonia australis. The sequence continues at coordinate 6,287 of JAMKQA010009400.1, read as the reverse complement.
AAAATGTGATGTTAAAGATCAATTTACACTGCAAGCATGATTTTAAAATGAAAACTATATTTAAGTGCAAAACTACCAAATAAAAAGTGAAAAATACCAAAAAGGTGTGTGAAAATAATTAAAACCCTAATTAATGGATTTGAAATTAAACTAAGGGCATGGATGTAAATTTCCTACACTCAATATATGTATGCTATGAATTCAGAGGTTTACATGCAAAATTTTAGGGCTTAAATGTGATGAAAATTAGACTTTTATGATGATCAGTGTGATTTTAAAGTCTTTTAAGGGTCTAAATGCAAGATTCACAATGAAGGTTTATTTTAAAAAGTTCTGGAGGTTCAGTGCAAAACTTTAGGATTTAATTGTAAAGAAAACATGACTGCAAGGGTTTAAATGTGAGAAAACACATATTAATGCAATAATCATAAAAAATAAAACATGTAGGGAACCATATGCAATTTTTACAAAAACAATAAAAGAAATAAAAGTTATTTAAAACTACAGGGGCTTAAACACACAAAAAACAGGACCTAAAAGTAAAGATTTAAGGACCTAACTATAAAAATCTAAAACTAAAAAGACCTAATACTAAACCTATCTTCTTCAAAGTTCACCGACGGATCACTGGCATACTCACTCCAGCACAAGTTCCAGCGACTGTCCAGTGGCATTGCAGCAGTGAAGGAGTTTCGACAATGGTCCAAGAGGCTGGAGGGAGGCCAGGCAAAGATCTCTGGTGAGGTGGACAGGACTAGGGTGGCCTGAGACTCTCCCCCAACCTCTAGCTCTGATGAAGCGGCCTGTCGGTGATGGGGAAGATGACAATGAGGTGGCAACGACGTTCTGGTGACGGCAAGGCACGGGCGAAGGTCGAAGGAGCATCGAAGGACCACGGGGAGGCTTCCAGGAGCTACGATGAGGACTGGGGATGCCTGGAGGGCTCCACCCATCCCTTGCATCGGAGACAACCACGGCGGAGGTAAGGGTGGTGCTCTAGACTCTAGAACAGCGGTAGGGCTGCGTGGAGAGGTTCCTTGCAATGAGGCGGAGCCTCCTAAGGTGGTGGTGTGAGGAGGGGCGTGACCAGAGGCTTCCAGCAGCTTCCATGGCTACAGTCGGTGGTTGTAGGGCAGCGACAACGGCATTCCTGGTCGTGGAGGCCAGCGAGTCTCCTCCTGAGTTATAGGGACTCAAGGAGGAGGAGGAAGAAGAAGGAGGAGATGCTCCAGGAGCCTCCTCTTGATCTAGGAGGCCAAGGGCCTCGCTGGTGGCGGTGAACCCACCACCAGAGGAGGAGACGACAGCAAGTAGGGACGGAGATCTCCGGCGAGACTCGATCCAAGAGATAAGGGGGAGATCTATGGGCTTAAAAGGTCACGGTTCAAAGCTAAAAAGGGGGGAGAAATTACTTGAGGTGACGTTGTCTCTCTCAGCGGGGTTGGTCGACGGCAGTGCTCTTTGAACCGGTGGCTTTAGCAGTGGTGGTTGGGGTTGCTGCGACTGCTAAAGGATTGGAGGAGGGCTCTGGGTGTTGTGGGCTGCGATGGATTGCTCTGGATGTGGGTTCTCTGTGGACTGAAGCGTTGGAAGTGCCAAGGGCCCAAGAATTGTCAGCAACCAGTCCTTTTAAACTCCGACAAGGTCTCTCCACGTCGTTGATCCTCCTCCTTAAGGGACCAACACTGTTGGATCAAGCGCATGCTCAAGGAAGTTGGCTAGAGATCGCGCGAAGATCATGCTAGGACAGTTGTTGATTGAGATTTGACACCAGAGATGACGTCGAAGACTACAGGCTGTCTCGGTGATGGCCCGAATTATTTTTGCATTCTGCCTAAGTTTGTGATTGAAGAGGAAATGGGGTGTATTGGGCTTGTTTTGTGAGTGGGCTTTAGGTTTTTGTTTTTAAGGGTTTTTTAGGGATTTTGGGTTTTAGATTTAGGTTTTTAATTAGGTTTTGTGATTTTAATTAAATTTTTTATTTTGTGATTTAAGGTTTAATTAATTGATTTTAAATTAGGGTTTTCTAGATTTTAATTAGGATTTTGAGTTTCAATAAGATTTAGGGTTATATTGTTTCAAGTTTAATTTAGTGATTTAATTAGGGCTTTTGGGTTTATTATTTTTTAGGGTTTTTGTTTTAGGGTTTTTTAGGGTTTGTTTTGGTGATTTTAATTTAGGTTTTGATTTTTATTATTTTAAGCTTAATTAATTAATTTTAAATTGGGGTTTTGGATTTTATCATTTTAGGCTTTTTTGTGATTTTAATTAGGATTTAGGGTTTTAGTTTTAAGTTTGATTTGGGTTTTTTTGGATTTTATTATTTTAGGGTTTTTGTGATTTCAATTAGAATTTAGGGTTTTATTGTTTTTAGGGTTGTTCTGGATTTAAATGGATTAGGGTTTTGTGTTTGGGTTTTAGATTTGATTACTTTTAAATTAGTTTTTTACTTGGTTTAATTAGGGTTTCAATTTAAATTTTGATTTAATTGGTTTTTATTTGATCTAATTGAGGATTTGATTTAATTGTTTTTTTTTGCTTGATTTTTGTTTGGATTAGGGTTTCTTTTTAATTAGATTTAATTTTTAATAGATTTTATTGAGTTTTACTTGATTAGGGTTTTAATTAGGGTTTTTGCTGAATTAATTTGAGTTTTAAAAGGTTTACATGTATTTTACTTGATTTGACTTTAATTAGGGTTTTCACTTAATTAACTTGAGTTTTAAATGTTTTAAATGGATTTTATTTGATTTTGATTTTAATTAAGGTTTCCACTTAATTAACTTAGATTTTGTGATGATTTAAGTGAGTTTTGTTTGGTTTTGATTTTTGATTATGGGTTTTTGCTTTAATTAGGTCAAATAGGCTCATGTAGGGCTAAATGGGCTTGTGTGGGCTTGAGTAGGTTTAGGTTGAGCTAGGGTTTAGGTGGAGTTAAGGTTTAGGTTTGAGAGTTAGGATTTAGGTGGAGTTAGGGTTTAGATTTGAGAGTTAGGGTTTTAGTGGTCGCAACCAGAGCATCTTCCCAAAGGAGCCTACTGTCAAGTGACTGCAAAATCGGCGTATCTCCACATGGAACATTGGATTCCATGTGAGAGAGATTACAAAGATGTTGTCGCACCAAATTAGGGGAGTTACAGGAGACAAACACCGAAGCTCCTTAAGGAGAGACTGAACCCAACAAAGCTTAATGGCTATGGATGATAAGCTACGATATTCAGCTTCCATGGAAGAACGAGCTACAATAGATTGCTTCTTAGAGCTCCAAGAGATAGGATTCGATCCAAGAAAGACACAAAAGCCCTGAGTTGAGCGGCAATCCGTTGGGCAACCAACCCAATCAGAATCACAGTAAGCTGTGAGCCTTGATGAACTAAAAGTAAATTTAAGCTCAAAGGTAATGGTTCCTTTGAGATAACGAAAAATCATTTTGACAGCGATCATGTGTATCTCTATGGGATGTTGCATAAACTAGCAAGCTTGATTGACAGCAAACGCTATAACTGGTTGAGTAAGAGTGACATACTATAGAGTGCCAACCATGCTACGATAAAAAGCAGTATCATTTAAAGGTTTTCCATAGAGCTTTGACATTTTTTGAGTCACAACTGGTGAAGATACAGGTTTACAATCACTCATATCAAAATGATCAAGAATGTCCAAGATATATCAAGAATAGAGAATCAGAGGATCGAGAAATAGAGATGCAGGAAAATAGGATAGATCACCCATGTCTTTCATATGGAAATGAATACTAAGATTAGCAACCAGCTACTGTATGAACTTCAGGCTACTCCTTGTGATGATAATGTCATCATCATAGAGTAGGAGATATATCAAAGTGCTATCATTGTGATACACAAAGAGAGACAGGTCTGAGGTAGTCATGAAGAAGCCAAGTTCTTCTAGTTTAGAAGAACATTTAGTACACCAAGAGCAAGGAGCCTGTCGTAAGCCATACATAGACTTAAGCATCTTACAGACATGATTTGGCTTGGCTGGATCAATGTAACCTAAAGTCCCATGGAAGAAAGCGCTCTCAACATCAAGTTGTCGTAGAGGCCAGCTAGCATTAACAGTAAGTACAAGAACCACTCTGATAGTAACATGTTTAACAACAGAGCTAAAGGTCTCAACGAAATCTATACTAGGCATTTGATGGAAGCCTTTAGCAACCAATCTAACTTTGTGTTTATTAAGAGTTCCATCAACATTGAGCTTAGTTCTATAGACCCACTTGCACCCAACTACATTCATGTTGGATTGATATGGAACAAGGACCCACATTTGCTAGTTCTGAAGAACTGAAAATTTTAAGTCCATGGCTTGTCTCCATGATGCAAACTTAGATGCCTAAGTAAAGGATGTAGGAGTTGAGACGAAATTAGAAATAAGCACAAGAAGAAGCTTGTGATTGGTGCTGAGAAGGGCTTTCTGTTTGTAGATACCAGACTTAGCTCTGGTTTGCATAGGGTGAAGATTAGTGGATGGATCCATAGGATCAAGATGAGAAGGAGTTGAAAGAGGAGTTAGGGCACAAGTAGGAAGATTAGGTGAAGAAGATATTGAAGGACTATCATGAGAAGGATTAGATTTGGAAATAGAAAAGGTAGGTAAAGACACAAACCAAGTAGCAGAAGACATATTTGGCAATTGCAGATTGTTTTCAAAAATAGAGTTAAAAGAGAGTTTAGAATATGGGAAGGAGGTTTCATCAAATCGAACATGCCTAGACACATAAACTCTTCCATAAGAAGGATCCTAGCATTTATAACCTTTGTGATTCAAGTTGTAGCCAATAGAAATACATGCAACACTCCTAAACTACAGCTTGTTAGAATTACAAGGACAAATCCTAGGATAACAGCTACAACCAAAAGGTTTCAAAAGAAAATAATATGGTTGTTTGGAAAACAATATTTGAAATGGTGAAGCTTGACCATTAGCCACAATAGGCAGCCTGTTTATCAAGTAAACAGTTGTGCTAAAGGCTTCAAGCCACATGGAGGATGGAAGCTTGGAGTGAGCAAGTAGAGTTAGACTTGTTTCAACAATGTGACGATTCTTTCTCTCAATTATACCATTTTGTTCAGGAGTTTAGGGGCATGAAAATTGATGGGAAATTCCTTTGATCTTAAGAAAATTAGCCAACTTTTACTGGAAAACTCACCACCTCCATCAGTTCTGATGGGCTTGACAGAGAGACTTAATTGGTTTTCAACAAAGATACAAAAATCAACCAACACATTACAGAACTTTGATTTATTTTTGATAGGAAACATCTAGCTATAATGGGAGAAATTTTCAATGATGAGAGCATAAAATTGAAACCCTACAGCACTAGAAACAGGTGAAGGACCCCACAGGTCACAATGCAAAAGCTAAAGAGGTATTGTGGTTGAGGAAGCAACTAAAGCAAACGGTAAATGACAACTCTTCCCTTGTTGACAATTAGAACAAAGAGAAATCAGAGAAGGGGAACAAGATAGTTGGAGTTGATGAAGAACATTGAAGAGAAAGTTGATTGAAGGATGTCTGAGTCTGTAATGCCATAGCCTAGTAGTATCTGCATTGCTAATAAGAGCTTTGGGAAGAGAAGTTGATGAGGGAGAGGCAACAAACACAATGGGATAGATGTCACCTTCAGCTCGCCCTTGGTGAATAATCTTCCCTGTGCTCTTGTTCTTGATAAGAAAACCATTATCATCAAACTGAACAAAGCAACAATTATCTTCGACATACCTCTTGACAATTAGCAAATTAAAGGAGGCTTGAAGACAATGGGGAACCTTATTTAAAGAGAAAATATTACCTCCTACAGAGCAAGTAAGACTACCAATATTAGAGATCGAAAGAGTATGTCCATTACCTATTTGAATCGAATCTGGGCCCTTATAAGAAGTGGAGATTTGAAAATTTTCAAGCTCTAATGTGATATGATGTGAGGCAGTAGTGTCAGTATACCATAGGCTTTCATCAATAACTGAAGATTTGCTTGCAACCATAGTGTAGACACCCCGATTTTGAGGTGACCCAGGAATGAGTGTCCTTATGTTGCTTTGGATGTGATCAGCCCTTGAACCGAGCCCCAAACCCACTAGCCAGACCCCCAAATCAGACATTTGTGAGCAGGGTTGGCACACCAAGGTGGCGCACCAAGCAGGCGCCCAGTTCTGGCTGCTGACCTTCCATCTTCCGGGCTGTTACTCTTGCAAACGAATATGCCAACGAATATTCGAGGCTTTTCGTTTGCAAGACCCCTTTGTAACCTCCCTAGAGACCACTAT
>JAMKQA010009398.1:0-11094 GCA_024699735.1 Posidonia australis | reverse complement strand
TAACAGGGATCCTTACCCATATTTTTCTGGTTCAAGACCTTTTCCCTTGTTTTTTGCATGATTTTCATGTTTTTTATGGTTTTCCTCATCTTCCATTTTAATAGACTAGGTGGCGACTCCTGTATTTGCATATATTTTATTTTTGCCGTGACTTTGCTGACTTTGGCATATATATATTTTTGCCATTCTCACCGGCATGGTTACACTGGCGTAATGTCATTTTGGTAATTCTATGATTTTTTACATGGGTCCCACTGTTTGGCCTGTTCTGTACCTTGTCTTTTTGTTGGCACTGTGCTTGTGCCACTGTGCACGTGTGGTTGTGCAGGTAATGTTGAGTTGTTGGCCTCGTGCTTTTAGGCTGGTGGTTGGCCAGGGACATGCAGGTGTGTGCGTGCATGCACCTGGTTGTTGAACACATGCGCAACTAATCCCTCCCACGCGTTTAAAAAGAAGGAGAGGCGAAACCTTCTCCTGCACTCTTCTCCTTCCTTCCTTGCCAACTTCCTCTTCTTCCTCCTCCCTCCCCCACGCATTGCCTTCTCCTTTATCACTCCCCACCCCCAACTCCTTCCCCATCTCCCTCATCCTTTCACTTCCCTTTCTGCCTCCTTATTTCTTCTTCCTCATCTTCTTCCCCTATGGCGTGTGAGAGGAGAGTGTGTGAGAGAGAGAGGAGTGGTGTTTGGGTCCATGTTAGCGTGTGGAGCTCTGGATTGGTGTCCTTGAGGTTGTGTAGAGCTCTAGTGAGGTCAGAGATCATCGTTGGTGAGCATGGTGGCCAAAGTTGATCGGAGGGTCGTTGGGGGTTGTATTAAGGTACACACCTCATACTCTCTTGTAGAATGCGTGAAAATTGGTTGAAATAATAGGAATGCATGAAACCTAGGTAAATTTATGATTTTAAAATTTATTGTGAATTTATGGTGATTTATTGAGGCATTTATGGTGGTTGGTTGGTTTAGGTTGTTTTTGACCCTTCCTACATTATGATTTTAAATCTTGAGCTATAATGCATGGATTGTGGTTTTGTTTATGTGGATTTGGAGTAGACTCGTGCATCTACGTCCTGTATTTATTTTGTGGATTGTGGATTTTGTTTGGTAGGTCTACCCCTTGATCCCATTTTGGGCAATCAGGTTAGCTAGGACTTTGGTTGTTTTTCAGGCTTCACAGAATTCAGTATGCCTAACAGATTTTGGTATGCCGAATTGTTGTCAGATAGGTCCCCTAGGCTCTGTTTCAGTCAACTGAATTCATTCAATCTACCATTCTGGACCTTGGGTATTGACTAGTCGACTAGTTTGGTTGACCAAATGATTTTGGTGGCTTTGGTTTGAAATTTTAGTCGTCCGGTCGGAATTTCAGTCTACCAATCTGAGTTCTGAACTAGATTCAGTTGACCGTTTTCATTCGGTATGCCAAATCAGGCCCAAGTTGGTTTTATAAATGAAAATTTGATGGTTTTACCGAATTGGTTTGTTTTTCCCTATGTTGAGGCAGATTGTGGGCCACCAGTGGTGGTCTATTGTGGACACTTGATGCATTGGTTTTGAGGATTTTTAAAAAGTGATCTACAAAGAGATATAGCCTGTTTTGGAAAAAGAGATTTCTGTGCTTTTGGTGTGTGGGCTAAGATACTATAATGTTGCGCCGTCTGGACCAAGGAGTGTGACGATACTCTCGAGTGGTCGTGTGCGTTACCTAGGTTGAGGCCAAGGACTAAAAGACTGTATGCAAACGTTCATCGGGTCTTGGAGGTATGAAACTTCTTGACTGTCGTTCGCGAGACCGAGGTTGAGGTCCACGGGTTTGAGGTGTCGTCCGAACTAGGAGGAATGATACTCTAGTGGTTACTAGGCACTAAGGCTTGAGGTACCAAACGGTGGCGAGATGTGATACTTCCACTATCCGGGTACTACATGGAGGACATTGATTAGGCCGACTCTGTGGTAGCCAAGGCAGGTAGTTGCACGTGTTCCATGGCTAGTAGCGTCTTGAGTGACAAAACATCCTTTCCAGGTGGGATTGGCATTGTGAGGGTTCTCCAGATGGGTGGACTACAGGACGAATTTGCTCCTACACAGGGTGACAGGTCTGTGGTAATGCAATGCATCTCAGTGGTTGTTTGTGGCCAGAGTTGCTTGCCTAACGTCGAGCATCACAACTCAATGTGTTTGAGGTTTCGGCCAATTAGGCCCAATTTTGATACAAATGATTTTCCCTATGTGCTTGTGATTTCAAAGAAAAGATGAAGATATTTTGAGAACAAGATTCATGGTTTTGGCTGGTAGGGCCCAATTTCTGAGATTTAGTGGATTTGGAAAAACTGGTATCAAAAGGATTTAAAAGAAAAAAAACTTGGTTTTGTTTTTTAGGTTTTTCGTGGGGTGAGTGCTTGGTGACTTTCTAATCACTCATGTGTGCTTTGTATGATTTTTAAGTTGCAGGTATAGGCTAGTAGCTTCAATGAGTCTAGTGCATATAGTCGGGATCTCGTAGTCACGCACGCAGGTTCCTAGTAATTTAGATACTTTAATTTAGCTTTTAATTTCCTATAATTTAGCATTTAATTATTATTCAATTTATTTAGGGTAATGTATTTGTGTTGGTAGCAATGTGGGTCATTACAAGTGGTCTCGAAGTGCCTAGTAACTTATAAGATCAAGCACTAATTGTAATTACCTTTAACTTGCTACCACTCAAAACTAACTACATTTTCATTTTTATCTCCTATTATTAACCTATCAATTACAATTACATTGATTCCGAGTCTAACAAAACTAATAACTATAATAATTAACATAAATAAAACTAATAACTATACACTTACCAGAATCCAGATTTATGACAACGTGACTCGTCCTACATGTACTAGCAAAACACCAACTCATATCCTACACCTATCAAAATAGAAATCAAAATATACATGAGTAACCACTCAAAATGGTCACCCAACACACACCCCACTTAACAACTCGATACACCACGTCAAGGAAGCAGGCATAACTACGCCCCACACAAACCAGCATAAGTATCCTACCTAGATGCCTCAACACCACAACAAGGTAATCCACTATTGTCGAACAGGCAGCAAAACCTCAAAACCATGTCTTTATAACCATTCTTTTATTTTCTCTTTTCATAACCACATGCATGATCTTTTCAAAATCCTTTATGCACACTTGGAATGGCCACTCATGCCAAGTCAAGCCCAAAAGCCACATAAGCAGATCCTACACACTCTCTGTGCAGACAAAGCAACCAACGGTTCTTGAATGCTTACAAGTGTAAATAGTACATCCACAACAATAACAAAACATAAGCTACAGAGCTTCTGCTTTGCACAACACAGTCTCCTCTGGACCCAAGCAACAACACTAAAGCCATGGGGACACTACTCCAAAACACAATGCCATATAGGTGCAACACCACAATCTCCTCTAGACTACAATCATGGAGCCATTGCCCCAAGCACAATGCCACTACAGGCACAATACCACGGCCTTCTCTAGGCCAAAACCACAGAGCCACTGCTCCAAGCACCACACCACTACAGGCACAACACCACAGCCTCCTCTAGGTCAAAGCCTGATTTCCTATACCAGGGTTCAACAAAACCACAAGTCAAACAATGTGTCGTGTCGCCTGGTGTCAAGCAGCCATAAACAGTCCACCAGGTGCTACCATGGCATTTGCATTACCACAGACAACTACCCTATAAAGGAGTTTGCCTATCCCGTAGTTCGGCCACCTGCAGGACTCTCAAAAGCTAACCCCACTTGGGAAAGTCACTCACCCCACTTAGGCAAGCTATCTTCTCTCAGGACAAACCATAATGTATGCCCTTTCAGCGTCCTAGTTCAATGTTTCAAACCACTAGAGGCTCCTCACAGCTAGGCTCAGCTAGCGCCTACAAGTCTCGGTACTTGTAATGACCAAGGTATCAAACTCAGCATGCAGGAGTCTCATACCTCCTGAGTCTATTGCCACGATACCACTATGTATAGACAGTACCGTAGGTCTCAGTACCTAGGACAAATAAAGTGTCATACCTTCAAACCTAGTCAATACCTAGTTTTGCAGACCTCAGCCTCAATCTTGTGAACGACAATCCAAGAATGTCATGCCTCAAGAATCCGACGAACACACCTCAACCTCTTAGTCTTTGACCTCAACCTAGGCGATGTGCTCAACCACCTAGGATTGTGGCCTACAAACCCTAGTCCAAGCAACATGACCCTTTGATTTCTCGACCCATGTGACACCCAGGCCTGATTATCCATTTTAATTGTAAACCATGTGATTAATTGTAATATTGTATAAATGGTTTATCAATGGATAACCTGTTGTTTCTTGAGATTGTGAGGATTTGGTTGGTTTACTATGCACCTGGTTGTGATTTGTGACCAATGTGGAGTCTAGCTTCGGGATGCACAGTTGCATTGGTTTGCGTGCCTATCTTTTCTTCTTCTTTTTTTCATTCTTTTTCCACTCTCTCTCTTTCTCCCTCATGAGCCACCCCATCCCCGTCTTCTTCTTCTTCCCCTTTCCTGACTCGTGCCACCAGCGACACCGGCCCGTGCCTCCCCGTCTCTTCTGACGTGATGGGTGGTCAACGCCATTCGAGGGGAGGAGGAGATAAAGGGAAGGAGGCTGCAATGGGAGGAATCCGGGAGAGGAAGAAGGAAAGAGGAAGAACAGTGCGTACGATAGAGGAGGTGGTTGTTCACGTGTTTCGCCGGTGGAGAAGGCTTTGCTGGGGCTGCGTCGGAGAGTCGAGAGACTCGTTGGAGTTGGGAAGGCTTATCGGAAGAGGTACGTGGCTTCTCTTCCCCTCCATTCTCTTCTTTTAACTTAAGGAGTTAAATGCATGAAAATGGTGTAAAATGCATGTAAAATAGTAGAAAAATAGTGGAATTGATGAGAATGAGTTGAATGGCATGAAAACATAGATATCATGCGATTAGGATGGAAATTGGTAGGGTTATGCAAGATTTTTGGATGAAGGCTACAGTAGCCGTTTTTGAGCTCCATCCATTTGTGATTTTCGTGTGGATTGCATAGTGAATGGATTGATGAATGATTTGAGGGGTTTTGAAGTAGAATCTAGGGTCTATACCCCATGATTTACTCGTATTTTATGATATGTGTTTGGGGGTCCGTCGGAGGCTCCTAGTTCTGGTAAATTTCGAGGGCTAGAACAGGGGAGATGCCCTGGTCTCAGGGAAATTCGGCATGCCAAACTGGGTTTGGCATACCGAATCCCTATCAGATTAACCCAAGATACTTGGTTTTGGTAGGCCGAATCACTAGTCTATCCAAATAGGGATTTTTGGTATAAAAAAAATGTTCGATGTATCGAACCTGGTTTTCGGTCTGCCGATTTTGCCCTGGTCTTAGCTAATATAAATGTGATTATAAAATGAAAGAAAAAGGTTTTAAATGGACGATGAACATGTGTTAGTGGTGTTTTCCCCATGTAAATGGCATGGAGGATTGTGGGACCCAAATAAGTATATTTGGGAATGGATTTGGGTTTGAAGCCCTAATAATGAATAAAAGTGATTGGATGTATGGTTTTTGAGTAAATATGAGCATGAGATTCAAACTTATTATTTCAAAGCATGGTTTTTCATGATTTTGAGTTGGGACCCCAGATGAGGGTCAGGTGTTGCATGGGAAAAGATTCCTGCAAGCAAGAGAATGAAATGGAAATAGTTTTGAAAAGGAAAACTTAAAGAATTTTGAAAATAAAGCACTAGTAATGTATTGAGGAACCACGAGGGTTGGTGTCGACAATGTGGTAGGAGTATGAGGTTCCAATGAAACCAATTGTCAAATACGACTGTGGTTGCTGAGCTTGAGATGGTGTAGGCTGAGCCTAGGTCATTGAACCTAGTTGTTCAGGTCACCGAGCTCGTGACGGTGTAGGCTGAGCCTAGGTCATTGAACCTAGTTGCTCTAGTTACCGATGGGACGTCAAATAAAGACGTATCCCCGTGCATATATGAAAGATATTAAAGCCAGTTGGCCGGGGCGGTGGCATCCCGCACGGGGAATTTCACCGTGGCAATGCAGGGAGGTAGGGAAAATGATGTCCTCGCCTACTGCTTGTGTTCTTGGTTACCCCTGATCAAGGTAACATCAATAAAGAAAAGTGGAAATTAATAAGGAAAGAAATGTGGTTTGGCTAGGATTGGACTTATGAATTGTCCTAAAATCCTAGAATAAAATAATGATTGTGTTTTAACCAGTTACCAGCCAGTATTTATGATTTTTGTTTTGAGCCCGAGAGGCATTGTGTTTTAGGCTAGATCTAGTTGGAAATGCGGTTTCTCAAGATATGAGTTTTGAAAGTGGTTTTGGTATTGAGAAGAAATCCCAAGCAATAAAAAGAAAGATGAGTCTTGAGAAAGAATATGGTTTTGGAAACAATTTCTAGATATTTTAAAAATAAAAAGGAAATGATGTTTTAAAATGAATTTTCAAAAAGGAAAATCAAGTTTTATAAACTAAAAGCTGTGGTTTTAGTAATGTTGCCGGATTTTGTTATTGTGTGTTTAGGGCACGTACTGGGTGACTTAGATGTCACTCAAATGTGCTTTGTTTAGTTTTCAGGTGTAGATCATGTGTAGTCGAGTTCCGATCTTGAAAACATAGCTTCTGGTCGTACATTGTTTCCTGGAGGTGAGCCTTAGTTACAGTTATTTAATTTTACTATAATTAGTGTAATTTTGCTTATGATACTATGATTTAGGTAATGTGCCCGGGTCCGGGGCATTATAGAGTGGTATCAAAGCTAAGGTTACACCTAGGGCACAGGCTTGGTGATGTCCGGTCTAGTGGCTCCCAAGGACTGCACAATATGGAGTCGTGCACTTGAATTTTGGGTTGTTGTATTTTGTTGTGCTGGCAGAAAGATGTCTCACCGAGGCCGCAGCCGTAGCAAGGCTGTCACGCCCCACATTTTCCATAATAATTTAAAACAAATTAAATTACCAGAAAATAAAAGCTAAACAATAAATATCAAACTACCCGGAACCTGTGTGTGCGGCTAGGAGACTCCAGACTATATGCACTGCGCTAAACGTCGGCATGCCTGCACCTGCAAACCAAAACACAAGGAAAAATGTATGAATGACAAAAGTCACCCAGTACGCACCCCAAGGAAAACGATGGAAAGCAAAACTATAATCTATTTTCCTTTTTAAATCCATTTCGCAAATCATTTTCTGAAAACCTCAAAAACCAGTCCCACACTGGCCAAAACTACAACCGAGACTCTACTAGCCCAAAGCCACAAGCAAAGGCCCTCAATGGCCAAAACCACACACAGTGAGTCGGGAAGCCTGGCGCCAGGCAACCTAACTCTGGCCACACGCAGTCCTCTAAGGAGCGACCATAGCGTTCTGCACTGCCACGGTGACGGCGACCTAGTGTAGGAGCATTCACCGTCCCTCGATTCCTCTCTCTCAACAGAACCCTTAGAAGCCAACCCTCTCTGGGAAGATAGTCCTGTCTCTCAGGACACTACCAGCTACGGGGTATGTCTCCCACCAGCACTAGCCACCACAGGGTACACCTCCTCACGGCGTCCTCCACACACGGTGCTCAGGAGGGAGTATCACACCTCCACACCCAACAACACCTGAGCCTCAGTGCTCACAGTGACAACAGGAGTATCATACCTCCCCGTCATGCCACAAGACACCTCAACCCATGGTCCACAACCCTACCCTCGAGACGATAGTCAAGGAGTCTCATACCTCTAAGACCCGATGCCCCTCAGCCTTAGGTATCTCGACCGCCGACCTCAACCAGGGAGTCGTGCTCGACCACCTGAGAATGTCATCGCATTCCTTGGTCCTGACGACACGGTCCCACACTGTCATGGCCCGCACAAAGAAAACCAAGAAAACATTTTCCAAACTAGGCCAACTATTTCCTTGAAATCCATTTCCCAAACCATTTTCATATCTTTGAAAATGCTTCCAAAACCTCGGCAAAATGGCGCATCAAGTGTCCTAGGAGACCACCACTGACGGCCCATAATCCCTCTCAATGGGACAAAACACAACAATCAAGAAAGTCCTCGGAAAACACATTTTATAAACATATTTGGGCCCAGATTCGACATGCCGAAAACAAGTTCGGTATGCCGAAAACCCCTAGTTTGGTAGGCTGATCTGGATCGATCGACAGAATCAGGCCAATGGTCAACACTCAGGCCAAATTCGGTATACCGAAACTGGTTTGGTCGATCGAAATCTGTTGATTCGGTAGACCGTGTAAAATCAGACGACCGAATTTCGACCAGAGTACCTAAATTGACAGAAAAAAGGTATGCTGAATGGAATCGGTATACCGAAATCCACTAGTTCGGCATGCCGTTTCCATTTCGGTATGGCAAATTCTGCGAAACCAGAAAACAACCCAAACACTACCATCCAAAATCACCCCAACTAAGACCTCTGATCGAACTCCCTAAACAAACACCAAAAATCTTGCATAAAACATAAGGTGTAAACCCTTGAGTCTACTCCAAAACCAGACAAACAAAACAAAAATCCATTCACCATGCATCAAGATATAAAATCAGAAAGACAAGAGGGTCAAAATGACCCAAAACGCACCAACCATCATAAATGCCAATAAATTCGCCATAAATTCTAATAAAATCACAATAAATTCTAGGAAAGTAAATTTACCAAGATTCCATGAAATCCTAGCATTTCTGACCAATTCCATGCTCTCTATTACATGAGGTAAAGATGCGTACCTCAAAGCGAGCTCTAGCGATCCTCGACCGACTTCGGCGAACTCCGGTGACTGTGGCCTCGCCACGACCCCAAGGACACTCCACCCAAGCTCCACACGCCACCCAAGCCACCGCAGTCCTTCCGCTTCTCTCTCTCTCTCTCGACGCGTAACAGGGGAGACGAGTGGAAGGAGAAGGGGCGGAGAAGGAGGAGTAGGGACGAATGGAAAGAAGGGTGGGAAAGGAAGAAGTGCGCATCGAGGAGGAGGAGGAAAGAAGAAGAAGACAGCGATGAGCGGTGGAGGAGTGCGGTGCGATTTATAAAGCCTGCGCCCGTAGTAGCTGGGAATCTACTCACCTGCGTGTCTCAGCCATCGGCAAACCGCACGAGCAACCAACCACCAGCCACCACCAACGAGGCCAACTATAAGCCTTAACTACCGGCCCACAAATACGGGTCCCACACGGACCCCACACGCACAGTGCCACAATGCATAGTGCCAACCACGTACAGGGACACGCGAATAGAAGCCGGCCCATGAGGCCCAAGCCCAAAAGCACAAAAATCACACAACGGCCTCGGAATAGTAACACTTGTCCAGGAATAAAATTCATAAAATGTAAATAATTACAAAATGAATATTACAGGTCCCGACTCTGAGACGGGAGAGGGTAGTGCATGGAGGGGTATGAGACGAAAGTTTGGCAAGACAATGTGGGGTTTCGCCTAGTCCTTCGGCAGCACTAACAGGATGAGGCAAAGGGAGACCCATAGATTAAGTAGTTCCACCAGTTGGGCGTGACGACTTTTGATGGGCGCGGTACACCAAAGGAGTGTGAGGCTTGGTTCCTGGAGGTGGAGAAGATCCTAGAGGGGATCGAGGGTCCAGCGGAGAAGTAGGTCTGGATCGCGGCATTTCAGCTCAAAGGTGTTGCGGATCAGTGGTGGATGACAGTGTGCCGCACCAAATTTCCAAATGTGGAACTACTGATGATCTCTTGGGAGGAATTCAGAGAGGCGTTCTTTGAGTGGTTTTTCCCTGAGCATGAGAGGGATAAGTTGGATCGAGAATTCAAGAACCTAAAGCAGGGAAGCCAAACCGTGGCTGAATATGAGTCGTCCTTCCTTCGACTGGAGCAGTTCTCTTAGGTTGTAGTTTCTGAGAAGAACAAAGTCAAGAAGTTCGTAAAAGGACTGAATCCTGTGCTGAGATCCAAAGTTATTGGCTTCAGATGTTAGACTTTAGCGAATGCTGTTGAGCTTGCAAGCCACTATGAGGATGATCGTAGGCTATTCCAAGAAGAGTATCCTAAGAAAGAAAAGGGGAAAAAGTCAGTCTCTCGACCATCTATCTCTCGACCCTCCATTTCTTGATCGTCAGTGACTCGAGCACCAATTGTCAGATACGACTGTGATTGCCAAGCTTGAGATGGTGTAGGCTAAGCCTAAGTCATTGAACCTAGTTGTTCGAGTCACCGAGCTCGTGACGATGTAGGCTGAGCCTAGGTCATTGAACCAAGTTGTTCTGATCACCGATGGGACGTCAGATAAAGAAGTATCCCCGTGCATATGTGAAAGAGATTGAGGTTGGTTGGCCGAGGCAGTGGCATCCCGTACGGTGAATTTCACGGCAGTAGTGTAGGGAGGTAGGGGAAATGATGTCCTCACTTACTGCTTGTGTGCCTGGTTACCGTTGATCAAGGTAACATCAATAAAGAAAAGTGGAAATGAATAAGAAAAGAAATGTGGTTTGGCTAGTATTGGACTTATGAATGGTCCTAAAATCTTGGAATAAAATAATGATTGTGTTTTAACCAGTTACCAGCCAGTATTTATTATTTTGGTTTTGAGCCCGAGAGGCATTGTGTTTTAGGCTGGATCTAGTTGAAAATGTGGTTTCTCAAGATATGAGTTTTGAAAGTGGTTTTGGTCTTGGGAAGAAATCCCAAGCAATAAAAAGAAAGATGAGTTTTGAGAAAGAATATGGTTTTGGAAACAATTTTCAGATATTTTAAAAAGAAAAAGGAAATGATGTTTTAAAATGAATTTTCAAAAAGGAAAATCAAGTTTTATAAACTAAAAGCTGTGTTTTTAGTAGTGTTGCCAGATTTTAATGTTGTGTGTTTGGAACGCATACTAGGTGACTTAGATGTCACTCATGCATGCTTTGTTTGGTTATCAGGTGCAGATCGTTAGCAGTCGAATTCCGATGCTGGAGTTGGAGCTTCTAGCCGCACATCGTTTCCTTGAGGTGAGCCTTAGTTACAGTTATTTAATTTTATTGTAATTAGTGTAATTTTGCTTATGATACTATGATTTAGGTAACGTGCCT
>JAMKQA010009396.1:0-12550 GCA_024699735.1 Posidonia australis | reverse complement strand
CGGACTTAAAGTAGTCACAAGAAGGGGACGAAACTCCAATCTCCACCGGACTTAAAGGAGATTGAAGAAGTGGGAACAAAGTGTTGTTCCTGGAGGCCGGGAATCTACGACTCGGGACTCCTCTAGATTTAAAGGAGCCACGAGAAAGGGATAAACTCGAATCTCCTCCGGACATAAAGGAGCGCGAGAAAAGGAAATAAAGTCGTGTTCCTAGAGGCCAGGAATCAGCGACTCGAGACTCCTCCGGACATAAAGGAGTTGCGAGAATGCGACAAAACTTGAATCTCCTTCGGACCTAAAGGAGACACGAGAAGAGGAAGTAAAGAGCTCTTCCTAGAGGCCAGGAATCAGAGATTCGGGACTCCTCCGGACTTAAAGGAGTCGTAAGAAAGTGACAAAACTTGAATCTCCTCCGGACATAAACGAGATTCAAGAAGAGGGAATAAAGAGCTGTACCTGGAGACCAAGAATCAGCGACTCGTGACTCCTCCGGAATTAAAGGAGATTCAAGAAGAAGGAATAAAGTGTTGTTCCTGAAGGCCAGGAATCAGCGACTCGAGATTCCTTTGGACATAAATGAGTCACCAGAAAGGGACAAAACTTGAATCTCCACCGAGCCTAATGGAGACACGAGAAGAGGAAATAAAGAGCTATTACTGGAGGCCAGGAATAAGCGACTCGGGACTCCTCCGTACTTAAAGGAGTCGCGAGAAAGTGACAAAACTCGAATCTCCTCCGGACTAAAAGAAGATTCAAGAAGGGGAAAGGAGCTGTTCCTGGAGGCCAAGAAACTGAGACTCAGGACTCCTACGGACTTATAGGAGTCGTGAGAAAGGGACAAAACTCGAATCTCCTCTGGACTTAAAGGAGATTCAAGAAGAGGGAATAAAGAGTTGTTCCTAGTGGCCAGGAATCAACGACTCGGGACTCCTCCAGATTTAATGGTGTCACGAGAATGGTACAAAACTTGAATCTCCTCTGGACCTCAAAAAGACACGAGAAAAAGAAATAAGGGGCTGTTCCTAGAGGCCAGGAATCAACGACTTGGGACTCCTCCATACTTAAAGGAGTCGTGAGAAAGGGACAAAACTCGAATCTCCATCGGACCTAAAGGAGACACGAGAAAAGGGATAAAGAGTTGTTCCTGGAGGCCAGGAATCAGCGACTTGGGAATCCTCTGGACTTAAAGTTGTCACGAGAAAGAGACATAACTCGAATCTCCCTGGGACTTAAAGGAGATTCTAGAAAAGGGAATGAAGAGCTGTACCTGGAGGCCAGGAATCAGTGACTCGGGACTCTCTCGGACTTAAAGGAGTCGCGAGAAAGGGACAAAACTAGAATCTCCTTGGACTTAATGGAGAGACGAGAAAAGGGAATAAAGAGCTATTCCTGGTGGCCATGAATCAACGACTTGGGACTCCTCCAGACTTAAAAGAGTAGCGAGAAAGGGGAAAACTTGAATGTCCTTCGAACTTAAAGGAGATTCAAGAAGAGGGAATAAAGAGTTGTTCCTAAAGGCCTGGAATCTGCGACTCGGGACTCCTCCAGACTTAAAGGAGTCGTGAGAAAGGAACAAAACTAGAATCTCCTCTGGACCTAAAGGAGACACGAGAAAAGGAAATAAAGAGCTGGCCTTGGAGGGCAGGAATCAGTGACTCGGGTATCCTCCAGACTTATAGGAGTCGTGAGAAAGGGACAAAACTCGAATCACCTTCGGACCTAATGGAGAAACGAGAAAAGGAAATATAAAGTTGTTCCTGGAGGCCAGGAATCAGCGACTCGGGACTCCTCTTGACTTAAAGGAGTCGCGAGAAAGGGACAAAACCCAAATCTCCTCCGGACTTATTGGAGTCACGAGAAAAGGGAATAAAGAGTTGTTTCTGGAGGCCATAAATCAGCAACTCAGGACTCCTCCAGACTTAAAAGAGTCGCGAGAAAGGGACAATACTCGAATCTCCTCCTGACTTAAAGGAGACATGAGAAAAGGAACGAAAGAGCTATTCTTGGTGGCCAGGAATCAGCGACTCGGGGCTCCTTTGGACCAAACGGAGCTGTGAGAAAGGGACAAAAATCGAATCTCCTCCGGACTTAAAGGAGACACGAGAAAAGGGAGAAAGAGCTGTTCCTAGAGGCCAGGAATCAGCGACTCGGGACTCCTCCGGACTTAATGGATTTGCGAGAATGGGACAAAACTTGAATCTCCTCCGGATTTAAAGGTGATACAAGAAGAGGGAATGAAGAGCTATTCCAAGAGGCCAGGAATCTACGACTCGGCACTCCTCCGGACTTAAATAAGTCGTGAGAATGGGACAAAACTCGAATCTCCTCTGGACCTAAAGGAGACACGAGAAAAGGAAATAAAGAGTTGTTCCTAGAGGCCAGGAATCAACGACTCGGGACTCCTCCGTACTTAAAGGAGTTGCGAGAACGGAACAAAACTCGAATCTCCTTCGGACCTAAAGGAGACACGAGAAACGGAATTAAAGAGCTCTTCCTGGAGGCCAGGAATCAAAGACTCGGGACTCCTCCGGACTTAAAGGAGTCGCTGGAAAGGAACATAACTCGAATCTCCTTCGGACCTAAAGGAGACACGAGAAAAGGGATAAAGTGCTGTTCCTGGAGGCCAGGAATCAGCGACTCAAGACTCCTCCGGACTTAAAGTAGTTGCGAGAAAAAGACAAAACTCGAATGTCCTCCGGACTTAAAGGAGACATGAGAAAAGGAAATAAAGAGCTGTTCTGGGAGGCCAGGAATCAGCGACTCGGGACTCCTCCGGACTTAAGGGTGTCGCACGAAAGGGACAAAACTCAAATCTCCTTTGGACTTAAAGGATATTCAAGACAAGGGAATAAACAGCTGTTCCTGGAGACCAAGAATCTGCGACTTGAGACTCCTCTAGACTTAAAGGAGTTGCGAGAAAGGGACAAAACTCGAATCTCCTCCGGACTTAAAGGAGACACGTGAAAAGGGAATAAAGAGCTATTCCTGGAGGCTAGGAATTAGCGGCTCGGGACACCTCCGGACTTAAAGGAGTCGTGAGAATTAGACAAAACTCGAATCTCCTCCCGACTTAAAGGAGACACGAGAAAAGAGAATAAAGTGCTATTCCTGGAGGCCAGGAATCAGCGACTCGGGACTCCTCTAGACATGAAGGAGTCGCGAGAAAGGGACTAAACTCCAATCTCCTCTGGACCAATAGGAGCCATGAGAAAAGGAATAAAATGCTATTCTTGGGTGTCTGGAATCAGCGACTCGGAACTCCTTCAGACTTAAAGGTGTCGTGAAATGGGACAAAACTCGAATCTCCTTCGGACTTAAAGGAGGCACTAGAAATGGGATAAAGAGCTGTTTCTGGAGGCCAGGAATCAGCTACTCGGGACTCCTCCGGACTTAAAGTAGTCACAAGAAGGGGACGAAACTCCAATCTCCACTGGACTTAAAGGAGATTGAAGAAGTGGGAACAAAGTGTTGTTTTCATGGAGGCTCGGAATCTGCGACTCGGGACTCCTCCGGACCAAATGGAGCCGTGAGAAAGGGACAAAAATCGAATCTCCTCCGGACTTAAAGGAGACACGAGAAAAGGGATAAAGAGCTGTTCCTGAAGGCCAGGAATCAGCAACTCGGGACTTCTCCGGACGTAATGGATTCGTGAGAATGGGACAAAACTCAAATCTCCTCCAGACTTAAAGGAGACACGAGAAAAGGAAATAATGAGCTTTTCCTGGAGGTCAAGAATCAGCGACTTGGGTCTCCTTCGGACTTAAAGGAGTCGGACAAAACTCGAATCTCCTCCAGACTTAAAGGAGATTCAAGAAGGGGAAAAGAACTATTCTTGGAGGCCTAGAATCAGCACTCGGGACTCCTCCGGACTTAAAGGAGTCGCGAGAAATTGACAAAACTCGAATTCCCTCCGGACTTAAAAAAGATTCAAGAAAAGGGAATAAAGTGCTGTTCCTGGAGGCCAGGAATCAGCGACTCAAGACTCCTCCGGACTTAAATGAGTCGCGAGAATGGGACAAAACTCGAATCTCTTCCGGACCAAAAGGTGACACGAGAAAAGGAAATAAAGCGTTGTTCTTGGAGGGCAGGAATCAACGACTCGGGACTCCTTCGGACTTAAAGGGGTCGCGAGCAAGTGACAAAACTCAAATCTCCATCGGACAAAAAGGAGACACGAGAAAAGGAAAAAAAGAGCTCTTCATGGAGGCTAGGAATCTGAGACTCGGGACTCCTCCAGACTAAAAGGAGTCGTGAGAAAGGGACAAAACTCGAATCTCCACTAGACATAAAGGAGACACGAGAAAAGGAAATAAAGATTTGTTCCTGGAGGCCAAGAATCAGCGACTCGGGATTCCTCCGAACTTAATAGCGTCGCGAGAAAGTGACAACTTGAATCTCCTTTGGACATAAAGGAGACACGAGAAAAGGGAATAAAGAGCTGTTCCTAGAGGCCACAAATCAGCGACTAGGGACTCCTCTATACTTAAAGGAGTCGCGAGAAAGGGACAAAACATCAATCTCCTGTAGACTTAAAGGAGATTGAAGAAGAGGGAATAAAGAGCAGTTCTTGGAGGCCCGGGATCAGCGACTAGGACTCCTATGGACTTAAAGGAGTTGTAGGAAAGGGACAAAACTCGAATCTCCTCCAGACTTAAAGGAGATACGAGAAAAGGAAATAAAGAGTTGTTCTTGGAGGCCAAGAATTAGCGACTCGGGACACCTTCGGAGTTAAAGGAGTCGCGAGAAAGGGACAAAACTCAAATGTCCTTCGGACCTCAGGGAGACACGAGAAAAGGAAATAAGGAGCTGTTCCAGGATGCCAGGAATCAGCTACTCGGGACTCCTCCGGACTTATAGGAGTCTCAGGAATGGGGCAAAACTCGAATCCCCTCCGGACCTAATGGAGACACGACAAAAGGAAATAAAGAACTGTTCCTGGAGCCTAGGAATCAGCGACTCGAGACTCCATCAGACTTAAAGGAGTCACGAGAAAGGGACAAAACTCAAATCTCCTCCGGACTTCTAGGAGACACGAGAAAAGGAAATAGTGAAATGTTCCAAGAGGCCATGAATCAGTGACTTGGGACTCCTCTGGAGTTAAAGGAGTCGTAAGTAGGGGACAAAACTCAAATCTCCTCTGGACTTAAAGGAGGCACGAGAAAAGAGAAAAAAGAGCTATTCCTGGAGGCCAGGAATCAGTGACTCTAGACTCCTCAAGACTTAAAGTTGTCGCGAGAAAGGGACAAAACTCGAATCTCCTCTGGACTAAAATGGGACACGAGAAAAGGGATATAGAGTTGTTCCTGGAGGCCAGGAATCAGTGACTCGGGACTCCTCTGGAACCCACTGGACTTAATGGAGTCGCGAGAAAGGGACAAAACTCGAATCACCTCTGGACTTAAAGGGGACACGAGAAAAGGAAATAAAGAGCTGTTCCTGAAGGCCAGGAATCAATGACTCGGGACTCCTCCGGACTTAAAGGAGTCGCAAGAAAGGGGCAAAATTCGAATCTCCTCTGGACTTAAAGGATATTCTAGAAAAGGGAATAAAGAGCTGTTCTTGGAGGCCAGGAATCTACGACTCGGGACTCCTCCGGACTTACAGGAGTTGCGAGAAGGGGACAAAACTCGAATCTCCTCCGGACATAATGGAAACGCGAGAAAAGGGAATAAAGAACTGTTTTTGGAGGCCAGGAATCAGTGACTCGGGACTCCTCCAGACATAAAGGAGTCCAAGAAAGGGACAAAATTTGAATCTCCTCCAGACATAAAGGAGATTCAAGAAGAAGGAATAAAGAGCTGTTCCAGGAGGCCAGGAATCAGCGACTCGGGACTCCTTTGGACGTAAAGGAGTCGCGAGAATGAGACAAAACTCGAATATCCCCCGGACTTAAAGGAGAATCTAGAAGAGAGAATTAAGAGCTGTTCCAGGAGGCCAGGAGTCAGCGACTCGGCACTCCACCGAACTTAAAGGAGTCGCGAGAAAGGGACAAAACTCGAATCTCCTTCGGAATTAAATGAGAGACGAGAATAGGGAATAAAGAGTAGTTCCTGGTGGCCAGGAATCAGCGACTCGGATCCCCTCTGGACTTAAAGGAGCCGCGAGAAAGGGGCAAAACTCGAATCTCCTCCGGACTTAAAGGAGACACGAGAAAAGGGAATAAAGAGGTGTTCTTGGAGGCCAGGAATCAGCGACTTGGGACTCCTCCGGACATAATGGAGTCGCAAGAAAGGGACGAAACTTGAATCTCCTCTGGACTTAAAGGAGATTCAAGAAGAAGCAATAAAGAGCTGTTCCTGGAGGCCAGGAATCAGCGACTCGGGACTCCTCTGGACGTAATGGAGTCGCGAGAAAGTGACAAAACTCGAATCTCCCCAGGACTTAAAGGAGATTCTAGAAGAGGGAATTAAGAGCTGTTCCAAGAGGTCAGGAGTCATTGACTCGGGACTCCACCGAACTTATAGGAGTCGCGAGAAAGGGACAAAACTCGAATCTCCACCGGAATTAAAGGAGAGACGAGAATAGGGAATAAAGTGCAGTTCCTGGTGGCCAGGAATCAGCGACTCGGGACTCCGCCAAACTTAAAGGAGTCGCGAGAATGGGACAAAACTTGAATCTCCTCCGAACTTAAAGGTGGCACGAGAAATCGAAATAAAGTACTGTTCCTGGAGGCCAGGAATCAGCGACTCGGGACTCCACCAGACATAAAGGAGTCGCGAGAAAGGTACAAAACTCGAATCTCCTCTGAACTTAAAGGGGACACGAGAAAAGGGAATAAAGAGCTGTTCCTGGAGGTCTGGAATAAGCGACTCGGGACTCCTCCGGACTTAAAGGAGTCGCGAGAAAGGGACCAAACTTGAATCCCCTCCAGACTGAAAGGATACACGAGAAAAGGGATAAAGAGCTGTTCCTGAAGGCCTGGAATCAGCGAATCCGGACTCCTCTAGACTTAAAGGAGTCTCGAAGAAAGGACAAAACTTGAATCTCCTCCGGACTTAAAGGGGACATGAGAATAGGAAATAAAGAGTTGTTCCTGGAGGCCAGGAATCAGTGAATCGGGACTCCTCCGGACTTAAAAGAGTCGCAAAAATGGGACGAAACTCGAATCTTTTCCGGACTTAAAGGAGTCGCAAGAATGGGACGAAACTCGAATCTCCTTCGGACTTAAAGGAGATTCAAGAAGAGGGAATAAAGAGCTGTTCCTCGAGGCCATGAATCTACGACTCGTGACTCCTCCGGACTTAAAAGAGTAGCGAGAAAGGGACAAAACTCGAATCTCCTTTGGACTTAAAGGAGACACGAGAAATGGGAATAAAGTGGTGTTCTTGGAGGCCAGGAATCAGCGACTTGGGACTCCTCCGGACATAATGGAGTTGCAAGAAAGGGGCGAAACTTGAATCTCCTCTGGACTTAAAGGAGATTCAAGAAGAAGAAATAAAGAGTTGTTCCTGGAGGCCAGGAATCAGCGACTCGGGACTCCTCTGGACGTAATGGAGTCGCGAGAAAGTGACAAAACACGAATCTCCCTAGGACTTAAACGAGATTCTAGAAGAGGAATTAAGAGTTGTTCCAAGAGGTCAGGAGTCATTGACTCGGGACTCCACCGTACTTATAGGAGTCGCGAGAAAGGGACAAAACTCGAATTTCCTCCGGACTTAAAGGAGACACGAGAAAAGGGAATAAAGTGCTGTTCTTGGAGGCTAGGAATCAGCAACTCGGGACTGCTCCGGACATAAAGGAGTCGCAAGAAAGGGACGAAACTCGAATCTCCTCTGGACTTAAAGGAGATTCAAGAAGATGGAATGAAGAGCTGTTCTTGGAGGCCAGGAATCAGTGACTCGGGACTCCTCTGGACGTAAAGGAGTCGCGAGAAAGAGACAAAACTCGAATCTCCCCCGGACTTTAAGGAGATTATAGAAGAGGGAATTAAGAGTAGTTCCAGGAGGCCAGGAGTCAACGACTCGGGACTCCACTGAACTTAAAGGAGTCACGAAATGGGACAAAACTCGAATCTCCTCCGAACTTAAAGGAGAGACGAGAATAGTGAATAAAGAGCAGTTCCTGGTGGCCACGAATGAACGACTCGGGACTCCTCAGGACTTAAATGGGTCGTGAGAATGGGGCAAAACTCGAATCTCCTCCGGATCTAAAGGAGACACGAGAAATGGAAATAAAGAACTGTTCCTGGAGGCCAGGAATCAGCGACTCGGGACTCCTCCAGACTTAAAGGAATCGCTGGAAAGGAACATAACTCAAATCTCCTTCGGACCTAAAGGAGACACGAGAAAAGGGATAAAGTGTTGTTCCTGGAGGCCAGGAATCAGCGACTCGATACTCCTCCAGACTTAAAGTAGTCGTGAGAAAGAGACAAAACTCGAATCTCCTCCGAACATAAAGGAGACACGAGAAAAGGAAATAAAGAGCTGTTCTGGGAGGCCAGGAATCAGCGACTCGATACTCCTCTAGGCTTAAGGGTGTCGCACGAAAGGGACAAAACTCGAATCTCCTTTGGACTCAAAGGATATTCAAGACAAGGGAATAAACAGCTGTTCCTGGAGACCAGGAATCTGCGACTTGAGACTCCTTCAGACTTAAAGGAGTCGCGAGAAAGGGACTAAACTCGAATCTCCTCCGGACTTAAAGGAGACACGAGAAAAGGGAATAAAGAGCTATTCCTGGATGCTAGGAAAAAGCGACTCGGGACACCTCTAGACTTAAAGGAGTCGTGAGAATGGGACAAAACTCGAATCTCCTCCCGACTTAAAGGAGACACGAGAAAAGAGAATAAAGTGGTGTTCCTTGTGGCCAGGAATCAGCGACTCGGGACTCCTCTAGACATAAAGGAGTCGCGAGAAAGGGACTAAACTCCAATCTCCTCCGGACCTAAAGGAGACACATGAAAAGGAATAAAATGCTGTTCTTGGGTGTCTGGAATCAGCGACTCGGGACACCTTTGGACTTAAAGGTGTCGTGAAATGGGACAAAACTCGAATATCCTTCGAACTTAAATGAGACACTAGAAAAGGGATAAAGAGCTGTTCCTGGAGTCCAGGAATCAGCTACTCGGGACTCCTCCGGACTTAATGTAGTCACAAGAAGGGGACGAAACTCCAATCTCCACCGGACTTAAAGGAGATTGAAGAAGTGGGAACAAAGTGTTGTTCCTGAAGGCCAGGAATCTGCGACTCGGGACTCCTCTGGACCAAACGGAGTCGTGATAAAGGGACAAAAATCGAATCTCCTCCGGAGTTAAAGGAGACACGAGAAAAGGGATAAAGAGCTGTTCCTGGAGGCCCGGAATCAGCGACTAGGGACTCCTCCGGACTTAATGGATTCGCGAGAATGGGACAAAACTCGAATCTCCTCCGGACTTAAAGGAGACACGAGAAAAGGAAATAATGAGCTTTTCCTGGACGCCAGGAATCTGCGACTCGGGTCTCCGTCGGACTTAAAGGATTTAGACAAAACTCGAATCTCCTCCGGACTTAAAGGAGATTCAAGAAGGGGAAAAGAGCTATTCCTGGAGGTCTGGAATCAGCACTCGGGACTCCTCCGGACTTAAAGGAGTCGCGAGAAAGGGACAAAACTCGAATCCCCTCCAGACTTAAAAAAGATTCAAGAAGAGGGAATAAACTGTTGTTCCTGGAGGCCAGGAATCAGCGACTCGGGACTCCTCCAGACTTAAATGATTTGCGAGAATTGGACAAAACTCGAATCTCGTCTGGACCAAAAGGAGACACGAGAAAAGGAAATAAAGAGCTATTCCTAGAGGCCAGGAATCAACGACTCGGGACTCCTCCGGACTTAAAGGAGTCGCGAGCTAGTGTCAAAACTCAAATCTCCTTCGAACCAAAAGGCGACACGAGAAAAGGAAATAAAGAGCTCTTCATGGAGGCCAGGAATCTGAGACTCGGGACTCCTCCAGACTTAAAGGAGTTGCGAGAAAGGGACAAAACTCGAATCTCCACTAGACATAAAGGAGACACGAGAAAAGGAAATAAAGATTCGTTCCTAGAGGCCAGGAATCAGCGACTCGGGACTCCTCCGAACTTAAAAGCGTCGCGAGAAAGGGACAAAATTTGAATCTCCATCGGACATAAAGGAGACACGAGAAAAGGGAATAAAGAGTAGTTCCTGGAAGCCACGAATCAGCGACTAGGGACTCCTCCATACTTAAAGGAGTCGCGAGAGAAGGACAAAACATGAATCTCCTTTGGACTTAAAGGAGATTCAAGAAGAGGGAATAAAGAGCGATTCCTGGAGGCCCGGAATCAGCGACTAGGGACTCCTATGGACATAAAGGAGTCGCAGGAAAGGGACAAAACTCGAATCTCCTCTCGACTTAAAGGAGACACGAAAAAAGGAAATAAAGAGTTGTTCCTGGAGGCCAGGAATCAGCGACTTGGGACTCCTTCGGACTTAACGGAGTCGCGAGAAAGGGACAAAACTCGAATGTCCTATGGACCTAAAGGAGACACGAGAAAAGAAAATAAAGCGTTGTTCGAGGAAGCCAGGAATCAGTGACTCGGGACTCCTCCGGACTTATTGGAGTCACACGAATGGGGCAAAACTCGAATCTCCTCAGGACCTAATGGAGACACGACAAAAGGAAATAAAGAACTGTTCCAAGAGGCTCGGAATCAGCGACACGGGACTCCTTCGGACATAAAGGAGTCGCGAGAAAGGGACAAAACTTAAATCTCCTCCGGACTTAAAGGAGACACGAGAAAAGGAAATAGTGAACTGTTCCTAGAGGCAATGAATCAGCGACTCGGGACACCTCTAGAATTAAAGGAATCGTGAGTAGGGGACAAAACTCAAGTCTCCTCCGGACTTAAAGGAGGCACGAGAAAAGGGAAAAAAGAGTTGTTCCTGGAGGCTAGGAATCAGCGACTCTGGACTCCTCTGGACTTAAAGTTGTCGTGAGAAAGAGACAAAACTTGAATCTCCTCCGGACTGAAATGAGAGACGAGAAAAGGGATATAGAGTTGTTCCTGGAGGGTAGGATTCAGCGACTCAGGACTCCTCTGGACCCCACTAGACTTAATGGAGTCGCGAGAAAGGGACAAAACTCGAATCACCTCCGGACTTAAAGGGGACACGAGAAAAGGAAATAAAGAGTTGTTCCTGAAGGCCAGGAATCAGCGACTCGGGACTCCTCCGGACTTAAAGGAGTCGCAAGAAAGGGACGAAACTCAAATCTCCTCTGGACTTAAAGGATATTCAAGAAAAGGGAATAAAGAGCTGTTCCTGGAGGCCAGGAATCTGCGACTCGAAACTCCTCCGGACTTAAAGGAGCTGTGAGAAGTGGACAAAACTAGAATCTCCTCCGGACTTAAAGGAGACACGAGAAAAGGGAATAAAGAATTGTTCTTGGAGGCCAGGAATCTGTGACTCGGGAATCCAGACTTGAAGGAGTCGTAGGAAAGGTACAAAACTCGAATCTCCTCCCGACTTAAAGGAGATTCAAGAAGAAGGAATAAAGAGATGTTCTAGGAGGCCAGGAATCAGTGACTCGGGAATCCTCTAGACGTAAAGGAGTCGCGAGAATGAGACAATACTTGAATCTCCCCTGGACTTAAAGGAGATTCTAGAAGAGGGAATTAAGAGCTGTTCTAGGAGGCTAGGAGTCAGTGACTCAGCACTCCACCGAACTTAAAGGAGTCGCGAGAAAGGGACAAAACTCGAATCTCCTTCGGAATTAAAAGAGAGACGAGAATAGGGAATAAAGAGCAGTTCCTGGTGGCCAGGAAACAGCGACTCGGGACTCCTTTGGACTTAAAGGAGCCGCGAGAAAGGGGCAAAACTCGAATCTCCTCCAGACTTAAAGGAGACACGAGAAAAGGGAATAAAGAGGTGTTCTTGGAGTCCAGGAATCAGCGACTCGGGACTCCTCTGGACATAAAGGAGTCGCAAGGAAGGGAAGAAACTTGAATCTCCTCTGGACTTAAAGGAGATTCAAGAAGAAGTAATAAAGAGCTATTCCTAGAGGCCAGGAATCAGCGACTCGGGACTCCTCTGGACTTAAAGGAGTCACGAGAAAGTGACTGTAGACACCCCGATTTTGAGGTAACCCAGAGATGCGTATCCTCATGTTGCTTTGAATGCGATCAGCCCTTAAACCGAACCCCAAACCCACTAGCCAGAGCCCCAAATCAGAGATCTGTGAGCTGGTGTGGCGCACCAAGGTGGCGCACATAACTGGCCCACCAACCTGGCGCCCAGCCGCGACTGCTGACCTTCCGCCTTCCGGGCTGTTACCCTTGCAAACGAATGTGCCAACGAATATTCGAGGATTTTCGTTTGCAAGACCCCTTTGTAACCTCCCTAGAGACCACTATAAAAAGGCCCCTAGAGCAGCCATTCGAAGACACCCATTTTTTGTGAGAGAACCTTTCTTTTGCAGGAGAAACACATCTTTGGGAGAAACTCTGGTGCTGAAATCTGAGAACAGATCTGCACTTTAGCAAGTTCTTGCTTGAGTTTCTCCTTCCACCCAACAATCAAAATTTGCATTCTGGAGCTTCCCTTTGCATCCTAAGCGCCCTCG
>JAMKQA010009395.1:0-10256 GCA_024699735.1 Posidonia australis | reverse complement strand
GACAGAAGACCTCGACCAAATGGTCAAGAGGCTAACAAGACGGAAGACCTCGACCAAATGGTCAAGAGACCAACGAGAGGAAAGACCTCGACCAAATGTAAAGGGCCAACGAGACGGAAGACTTCGACCAAATGGTCAAGAGGCCAACGGGACGGAAAGACCTCAACCAAATGGTCAAGAAGCCTACGAGACGGAAGTCCTCGACCAAATGTTCAAGAGGCCAACGAGAGCGAAGACCTCGACCAAATGGTCATGAGGCCAACGAGAGGGAAGACTCGACCAAATGGTTAAGAGACCAACGAGAGGAAAGACCTCGACCTAATGGACAAGAGGCCAACGAGACAGATGACCTTGACCAAATGGTAAAGAGACCAACGAGAGGATAGACCTCAACCAAATGCTCAAGAAGCCAACGGGACGGAATTCCTCGACCAAATGGTCTAGAGGCCTACGAGACGGAAGACCTCGACCAAATGGTCAAGAGGCCAACCAGAGGATAGACCTCGACCAACTGGTCAAGAGGCCAACGAGACGGAAGACCTCGACAAAATGGTCAAGAGGCCAATGAGAGGAAAACCTTGACCAAATGGTCAAGAGGCCAACGAGAGGATAGACCTCGACCAAATAGTCATGAGGCCCACGGGACGGAAGACCTCTACCAAATGGTCAAGAGGCCAACGAGACGGTAGACCTCGACCAAATGGTCAAGAGGCCAATGGGACGAAAGACCTCGACCAAATGGTCAAGAGGCCAACGAGAGGAAAGACTTCGACCAAATGGTCAAGAGGCCAACGAGACGGAAGACCTTGACCAAATGGTCATGGGGCCAACGAGACGGAAGACCTCGACCAAATGGTCAAGGGGCCAACGAGACGGAAGACCTCGACCAAATGGTTAAGAGGCCAACGAGAAGATAGACCTCGACCAAATGGTCAAGAGGCCAACGAGACGGAAAACCTCGACCAAATGGTCAAGAGGCCAACGAGACGGATGACCTCGACCAAATGGTCAAGAGGCCAAAGAGAGGATAGACCTCGACCAAATGGTCAAGAGACCAACGAGAGGAAAGACCTCGACAAAATGGACAAAGGGCCAACGAGACGGAAGACTTCGACCAAATGGTCAAGAGGCCAACGGGACGGAAAGACCTCAACCAAATGGTCAAGAAGCCTACGAGACGGAAGACCTCGACCAAATGTTCAAGAGGCCAACGAGAGCGAAGACCTCGACCAAATGGTCATGAGGCCAACGAGAGGGAAGACCTTGACCAAATGGCCAATTGGCCAACGAGACGGAAGACCTGGACCAAATGGTCAAGTGGCCAAAGAGAGGATAGACCTCGACCAAATGGTAAAGAGGCCAACGAGACGGAAGGCCTCGACAAAATGGTCATGAGCCCAACGAGAGGATAGACCTCGACCAAGTGGTCTAGAGGCCAACGAGACGGATGTCCTCGACCAAATGGTTAAGAAGCCAACGAGAGGAAAGACCTCGACCAAATGGTCAAAAGGCCAACGAGAGGCTAGACCTCGACCAAATGGGTAAGAGGCCAACGGGACGGAAGACCTCGACCAAATGGTCAAGAGGCCAACGAGACGGAAGACCTCGACCAAATGGTCAATAGACCAACGACAGGAAAGACCTCGACCAAATGGACAAGAGGCCAACGAGACGGAAGACTTCGACCAAATGGTTAAGAGTCCAACGGGACGGAAAGACCTCATCCAAATGGTCAAAAAGCCAACGAGACGGAAGTCCTCGACCAAATCTTCATGAGGCCAACGAGAGCGAAGACCTCGACCAAATGGTCATGAGGCCAACGATAGGGAAGACCTTGACCAAATGGTCAAGAGACCAACGAGAGGAAAGACCTCGACCAAATGGTCAAGAGGCCAACGAGACAGAAGACCTCGACCAAATGGTCAAGAGACCAACGAGAGGATAGACCTCAACCAAATGGTTAAGAAGCCAACGAGACGGAAGTCCTCGACCAAATGTTCAAGAGGCCAACGAGACGGAAGACCACGACCAATGGTCAAGAGGCCAACGAGTGGATAGACCCCGACCAAATGGTCAAGAGGCCTACCAGACGGAAGACCTCAACCAAATGGTCATGAGGCCAACGAGGGGGAAGACCTCGACCAAATGGTCAAGAGGCCAACGAGAGAATAGACCTTGACCAAATTGTCAAGATGCCAACGGGACGGAAGACCTCGACCAAATGGTAAAGAGGCCAACGAGACGGAAGACCTCGACCAAATGGTCAAGAGACCAACGGGAGGAAAGACCTCGACCAAATGGTCATGAGGCGAACGAGACAGAAGACCTCGACCAAATGGTCAAGAGGCCAACGGGACGGAAGACCTTCACCAAATGATCAAGAGGACAACGAAACGGAAGACCTTAACCAAATGGTCAAGAGGCCAACGAGAGGGAAGACCTCAACCAAATGGAGAAGAGGCCATTGAGAGGGAAGACCTCGACCAAATGGTCAAGAGACCAACGAGAGGAAAGACCTCGACCAAATGGTCAAGAGGCCAACGAGACAGAAGACCTCGAGCAAATGGTCAAGAGGCCTACGAGTGAATAGACCTCGACCAAATGGTCAAGAGGCCAACGGGACGGAAGACCTCGACCAAGTGGTCAAGAGGCCTACGAGACGGAAGACCTCGACCAAATGGTCAAGAGGCCAACGAGAGGATAGACCTCGATCAAATGGCCAAGAGGCCAACGAGACGGAAGACCTCGACCAAATGGTCAAGAGGCCCATGAGACGGAAGACCTCGACCTAATGGTCAAGAGAGCAACGAGAGGAATGACCTCGACCAAATGGACAAGAGGCCAACGAGACGGATGACCTCGACCAAATGGTCAAGAGGC
Organism: Posidonia australis; assembly: GCA_024699735.1. Lineage (NCBI taxonomy): Eukaryota > Viridiplantae > Streptophyta > Magnoliopsida > Alismatales > Posidoniaceae > Posidonia > Posidonia australis. Next base: position 7,376 of record JAMKQA010009395.1, on the reverse strand, counting down.
CAACGGGACGGTAGACCTCAACCAAATGTTCAAGAAGCCAATGAGACGGAAGTCCTCGACTAAATGTTCAAGAGGGCAACGAGAGCGAAGGCCTCGACCAAATGGTCATGAGGCCAACGAGAGAGAAGACCTCGACCAAATGGTCAAGAGAACAACGAGGGGAAAGACCTCGACCAAATGGTCAAGAGGCCAACGAGACATAAGACCTCGAGCAAATGGTCAAGAGGCCAACGAGAGGATAGACCTCGACCAAATGCTCAAGAGGCCAACGGCATGGAAGACCTCGACCAAATTGTCAAGAGGCCAACTAGACGGAAGACCTCGACCAAATGGTCATGAGGCCAACGAGAGGAAGACTTCGACCAAATGGTCAAGAGGCCAACGAGAGAATAAACCTCGACCAAATTGTCAAGATGCCAACGGGACGGAAGACCTTGACCAAATGGTCATAAGGCCAACGAGACGGAAGACCTCGACCAAATGGTCAAGAGGCCAATGAGACGGAAGACCTCGACCAAATGGTCAAGAGGCCAATGAGAGGAAAGACCTCGACCAAATAGTCAAGAGGCCAACGGGATGGAAGACCTCAACCAAATGGTTAAGAAGCCAATGAGAGGAAAGACCTCGACCAAATGGTCAAGAGGCCAACGAGAGGATAGACCTCGACCAAATGGTCAAGAGACCAACGGGACGGATGACCTCGACCAAATGGTCACGAGGCCACCGAGAGGAAAGACCTTGACCAAATGGTCAAGAGGCCAACGAGACGGACGACCTCGACCAAATGGTCAAGAGACCAACGAGAGGAAAGTCCTCGATCAAATGGTCAAGAGGCCAATGAGACAGAAGACCGCGACCAAATGGTCTAGAGGCCAACGACAGTACAGACCTCGACCAAATGGTCAAGAGGCCAACGGGACGGAAGACCTTGACCAAATGTTCAAGAGGCCAACGAGACGGAAGACCTCTACCAAATGGTCAAGCGGCCAACGAGACAGAAGACCTCGAGCAATTGGTCAAGAGGCCAACGAGAGAATAGAACTCGACCAAATTGTCAAGAGGCCAACGGGACGGAAGACCACGACCAAATGGTCAAGAGGCCTACGAGACGGAAGACCTCGACCAAATGGTCAAGAGGCCAACGAGAGGATAGACCTCGACCTAATGGTTAAGAGGCCAACGAGACGGAAGACCTCGACCAAATGGTCAAGAGGCCAATGAGAGGAAGACCTTGACCAAATGGTCAAGAGGCCAACGAGTGGATAGACCTCGACCAAATAGTCAAGAGGCCCACGGGACGGAAGACCTCGACCTAATGTTCAAGAGGCCAACGAGACGGAAGACCTCGACAAAATGGTCATGAGCCCAACGAGAGGATAGACCACGACCAAATGGTCAACAGGCCAACGAGACTGATGACCTCGACCCAATGGTTAAGAAGCCAACGAGAGGAAAGACCTCGACCAAATGGTCAAGAGGCGAACGCGAGGATAGACCTCGACCAAATTGTCATGGGGCTAACGGGACGGAAGACGTCGACAAAATGGTCAAGAGGCCAACAAGAGGAAAGACCTCGACCTAATGGTCAAGAGGCCAACGAGACGGAAGACCTCGACCAAATGGTCAAGAGGCCAACGAGACGGAAGACCTGAACCAAATGGTCAAGAGGCCAACGAGACGGAAGACCTCGACCAAATCGTCAAGAGGCCAACGAGAGCGAAGACCTCGACCAAATGGTCAAGAGGCCAACGAGAGGGAAGACCTCGACCAAATGGTTAGGACGCCAACGAGACAGAAGACCTCGACCAAATCGTCTAGCGGCCAACGGGATGGAAGACCTCGACCAAATGGTCAAGAGGCCTACGAGACGGAAGACCCCGACCAAATGGTCAAGAGGCCATCGAGAGGATAGACCTCGACCAAATGGTCAAGAGGCCAACGAGACGGAAGACCTCGACCAATTGGTCAAGAGGCCAATGAGACGGAAGACCTCGACCAAATGGTCAAGAGAGCAACGAGAGGAAAGACCTCGACCAAATGGACAAGAGGCCAATGAGACGGAAGACCTCGACCAAATGGTCAAGAGGCCAACGGGACGGAAGACCTCAACCAAATGTTCAAGAAGCCAATGAGACGAAAGTCCTCGACCAAATGTTCAAGAGGCCAACGAGAGCGAAGACCACAACCAAATGGTCATGAGGCCAACGAGAGGGAAGACCTCGACCAAATGGTCAATAGACCAACGAGAGGAATGACCTCGACCAAATGGTCAAGAGGCCAACGAGACAGAAGACCTCGAGCAAATGGTCAAGAGACCAACGAGAGGACAGACCACGACCAAATGCTCAAGAGGCCAACGGGACGGAAGACCTCAACCAAATGGTCAATAGGCCAACGAGACGGAAGACCTCGACCAAATGGTCAAGAGGCCAACGAGAGGAAAGACCCCAACCAAATGGTAAAGAGGCCAACTAGACGGAAGACCTCGACTAAATGGTCATGAGGCCAACGAGAGGAAGACTTTGACCAATTGGTCAAGAGGCCAACGAGAGAATAGACCTCGACCAAGTTGTCAGGATGCCAACGGGAGGGAAGACCTTGACCAAATGGTCAAGAGGCCAACGAGACGGAAGACCTCGACCAAATGGTCAAGAGGCCAATGGGACGGAAGACCTCGACCAAATGGTCTAGAGGCCAACGAGAGGAAAGACCTCGACCAAATGGTCAAGAGGCCAACGGGATGGAAGACCTCGACGAAATGTTAAAGAGGCCAACGAGACGGAAGACCTCGACCAAATGGTCAAGAGACCAACGAGAGGAAAAACCTTGATCAAATGGTCAAGAGGCCAACGAGACAGAAGACCTCGACCAAATGGTCAAGAGGCCAACGACAGTAAAGACCTCGACCAAATGGTCAAGAGGCCAACGGGACGGAAGACCTTGACCAAATGGTCAAGAGGCCAACGAGACGGAAGACCTCGACCAAATGGTCAAGTGGCCAACGAGACAGAAGACCTCGAGCAATTGGTCAAGAGGCCAACGAGAGAATAGACCTCGACCAAATGGTCAAGAGGCCAACGGGACGGAAGACCTCGAGCAAATGGTCAAGAGGCCTTCGTGACGGAAGACCTCGACCAAATGGTCAAGAGGCCAACGAGAGGATAGACATCGACCAAATTCTCAAGAGGACAACGAGACGGAAGACCTCGACCAAATGGTCAAGTGGCCAATGAGAGGAAGACCTTGACCAAATGGTCAAGAGGCCAACGAGAGGATAGACCTCGACCAAATAGTCAAGATGCCCACGGGATGGAAGACCTCGACCAAATGGTCAAGAGGCCAACGAGACGGAAGACCTCGACCAAATGGTCATGTGGCCAACGGGACGGAAGACCTCGACCAAATGTTCTAGAGGCCAACGAGAGGATAGACCTCGACCAAATGGTCAAGAGGCCAGCGAGACGGAAGATCTCGACAAAATGGTCTTGAGACCAACGTGAGGATAGACCACGACCAAATGGTCAAGAGGCCAATGAGATGGATGACCTCGACCCAATGGTTAAGAAGCCAACGAGAGGAAAGACCTCGAACAAATGGTCAAGAGGCCAACGAGTGGATAGACCTCGACCAAAAGGTCAAGGGGCTAACGGGACGGAAGACGTCAACCAAAGTGTCAAGAGGCCAACGAGACGGAACACCTGAACCAAATGGTCAAGAGGCCAACGAGAAGATAGACCTCGACCAAATGGTCACGAGGCCAACGAGACGGAAGACCTCGACCAAATCGTCAAGAGGCCCACGAGACGGTAGACCTCGACCAAATGGTCAAGAGAGCAACGAGAGGAAAGATCTCGACCAAATGGACGAGTGGACAACGAGACGGATGACCTCGACCAAATGGTCAAGAGGCCAACGGGACGGAAAACCTCAACCAAATGTTCAAGAAGCCAATGAGACAGAAGTCCTCGACCAAACGTTCAAGAGGCCAACGAGAGCGAAGACCTCGAACAAATGGTCATGAGACCAACGAGAGGAAAGACCTCGACCAAATGCTCTAGAGGCCAACGAGACAGAAGACCTCAAGCAAATGGTCAAGAGGCCAACGAGAGGATAGACCACGACCAAATGCTCAAGAGGCCAACAGGACGGAAGACCACGAACAAATGGTCAAGAGGCCAACGGGACGGAAGACCTCGACCAAATGGTCAAGAGGCCAACGAGAGGATAGACCCCGACCAAATGGTCAAGAGGCCAACTAGACGGAAGACCTCGACCAAATGGTCATGAGGCCAACGAGACGGAAGACCTCGACCAAATGGTCAAGAGGCCAACGAGAGGATAGACCCCGACCAAATGGTCAAGAGGCCAACTAGACGGAAGACCACGACCAAATGGTCATGAGGCCAACGAGAGGAAGACTTCGACCAAATGGTCAAGAGGCCAATGAGAGAATATACCTCGACCAAATTGTCAAGATGCCAACGGGACGGAAGACCATGACCAAATGGTCAAGAGACCAACGAGACGGAAGAGCTCGACCAAATGGTCAAGAGGCCAATGGGACGGAAGACCTCGACCAAATGGTCAAGAGGCCAACGAGAGGAAAGACCTCGACCAAATGGCCAAGAGGCCAACGGGATGGAAGACCTCGACCAAATGGTAAAGAGGCCAATGAGACTGAAGACCTCGACCAAATGGTCAAGAGACCAACGAGAGAAAAGACCTCGATCAAATGGTCAAGAGGCCAACGAGACAGAAGACCTCGACCAAATGATCAAGAGGCCAACGACAGTATAAACCTCGACCAAATGGTCAAGAGGCCAACGGGACGGAAGACCTTGACCAAATGGTCAAGAGGCCAACTAGACGGAAGACCTCGACCAAATGGTCAAGTGGCCAACGAGACAGAAGACCTCGAGCAATTGGTCAAGAGGCCAATGAGAGAATAGAACTCGACCAAATGGTCAAGAGGCCAACGGGACGGAAGACCTCGACCAAATGGTCTGGAGGCCAACGAGAGGATGGACCACGACCAACTGCTCAAGAGGCCAACGAGACGGAAGACCACGAACAAATGGTCAAGAGGCCAACGGGACGGAAAACCCCGACCAAATGGTCAAGAGGCCAACGAGAGGATAGACCCCGACCAAATGGTCAAGAGGCCAACTAGATGGAAGACCTCGACCAAATGGTCATGAGGACAACGAGATGAAGACTTCGACCAAATGGTCAAGAGGCCAACGAGAGAATATACCTCGACCAAATTGTCAAGAGGCCAACGGGACGGAAGACCATGACCAAAAGGTCAAGAGGCCAACGAGACGGAAGAGCTCGACCAAATGGTCAAGAGGCCAATGGGACGGAAGACCTCGACCAAATGGTCAAGAGGCCAACGAGAGGAAAGACCTCGACCAAATGGTCAAGAAGACAACGGGATGGAAGACCTCGACCAAATGGTAAATAGGCCAATGAGACGGAAGACCTCGACCAAATGGTCAAGAGACCAACGAGAGGAAAGACCTCGATCAAATGGTCAAGAGGCCAACGAGACAGAAGACCTCGACCAAATGGTCAAGAGGCCAACGACAGTATAGACCTTGACCAAATGGTCAAGAGGCCAACGGGACGGAAGACCTTGACCAAATGGTCAAGAGGCCAACTAGACGGAAGACCTCGACCAAATGGTCAAGTGGCCAACGAGACAGAAGACCTCGAGCAATTGGTCAAGAGGCCAATGAGAGAATAGAACTCGACCAAATGGTCAAGAGGCCAACGGGACGGAAGACCTCGACCAAATGGTCTGGAGGCCAACGAGAGGATAGACCTCGACCAAATGGTCAAGAGGCCAACGAGACGGAAGACCTCGACAAAATGGTCATGAGCCCAACGAGAGGATAGACCACGACCAAATCGTCAAGAGGCCTACGTGACGGATGACCTCGACCCAATGGTTAAGAAGCCAACGAGAGGAAAGACCTCGACCAAATGGTCATGAGGCCAACGAGAGGATAGACCTCGACCAAATGGTCAATGGGCTAACGGGACGGAAGACGTCGACCAAATGGTCAAGAGGCCAACGAGAGGAAAGACCTCGACCTAATGGTCAAGAGGCCAACGAGACGGAAGACCTCAACCAAATGGTCAAGAGGCCAACGAGAGGGAAGACCTCGACCAAATGGTCAAGAGGCCAACGAGAGGGAAGACCTCGACCAAATGGTTAGGAGGCCAACGAGAGGGAAGACCTAGACCAAATCGTCAAGAGGCCAATGGGATGGAAGACCTCGACCAAATGGTCAAGAGGCCTACGAGACGGAAGACCTCGACCAAATGGTCAAGAGGCCAACGAGAGGATAGACCTCGACCAAATGGTGAAGAGGCCAACGAGACGGATGACCTCGACCAAACGGTCAAGAGGCCAACGAGACGGAAGACCTTGACCAAATGGTCAAGAGAGCAACGAGAGGAAAGACTTCGACAAAATGGACAAGAGGCCAACGAGACGGAAGCCCTCGACCAAATGGTCAATAGGCGAACGGGACGGAAGACCTCAACCAAATGTTCAAGAAGCCAATGAGACGGAAGTCCTCGACCAAATGTTCAAGAGGCCAACGAGAGCGAAGACCTCGAACAAATGGTCATGAGGCCAACGAGAGGGAAGACCTCGACCAAATGGTTAAGAGACCAACGAGAGGAAAGACCTCGACCAAATGGTCAAGAGGCCAACGAGACAGAAGACCTCGAGCAAATGGTCAAGAGGCCAACGAGAGGACTGACCTCGACCAAATGCTCAAGAGGCCAACGGGACGGAAGACCTCGACCAAATTGTCAAGAGGCCAACGAGACGGAAGACCTCGACCAAATGGTCAAAAGGCCAACGAGAGGATAGACCCCGACCAAATGGTCCAGAGGCCAACTAGACAGAAGACCTCGACCAAATGGTCATGAGGCCAACGAGGGGAAGACTTCAACCAAATGGTCAAGAGGCCACCGAGAGAATAGACCTGGACAAAATTGTCAAGATGCCAACGGGACGGAAGACCTTGACCAAATGGTCAGGAGTCCAACGAGACGGAAGACCTCGACCAAATGGTCAAGAGGCCAATGGGACGGAAGACCACGACCAAATGGTCAAGAGGCCAACGAGAGGAAAGACCCCGACCAAATGGTCCAGAGGCCAATGGGATGGAAGACCTCGACCAAATGGTAAAGAGGCCAACAAGACGAAAGACCTCGGCCAAATGGTCAAGAGACCAACGAGAGGAAAGACCTCGATCAAATGGTCAAGAGGCCAACGAGACAGAAGACCTCGACCAAATGGTCAAGAGGCCAACGACAGTATAGACCTCGACCAAATGGTCAAGAGGCCAACGGGACGG
>JAMKQA010009394.1:0-10700 GCA_024699735.1 Posidonia australis | reverse complement strand
CATTGACAATAGGGAAACCTAGAAAGACAAAGTTTTCTCGGGAGTATGGGGGTGCCTAACCCCTTCCCCATGTGTAACTAGAATCCTTACCCTTTCTCGAATTAGCTTTTCCTTTATTTCATTTCTTCACTTTGATTTGACATGTTTTTCAGTCATATTTAGCATGAGCATATAGAATATGCAAGCATACATCCATAGACCATTGACAATAGGGAAACCTAGAAAGACAAAGTTTTCTCGGGAGTATGGGGGTGCCTAACCCCTTCCCCATGTGTAACTAGAATCCTTACCCTTTCTCGAATTAGCTTTTCCTTTATTTCATTTCTTCACTTTGATTTGACATGTTTTTCAGTCATATTTAGCATGAGCATATAGAATATGCAAGCATACATCCATAGACCATTGACAATAGGGAAACCTAGAAAGACAAAGTTTTCTCGGGAGTATGGGGGTGCCTAACCCCTTCCCCATGTGTAACTAGAATCCTTACCCTTTCTCGAATTAGCTTTTCCTTTATTTCATTTCTTCACTTTGATTTGACATGTTTTTCAGTCATATTTAGCATGAGCATATAGAATATGCAAGCATACATCCATAGACCATTGACAATAGGGAAACCTAGAAAGACAAAGTTTTCTCGGGAGTATGGGGGTGCCTAACCCCTTCCCCATGTGTAACCAGAATCCTTACCCTTTCTCTGGCCTACATTCATTTGTGCATTGTCCATTAGGCAAAGAGCACACACATACATTCTGCATCTTGTTTGCTTCCCAGTTTTTTTGGTGTTTTTTGGTTTTCCACGTCTTTCCATTAAAAGACTAGGTGGCGACTCCTTTCCTTATCCTTTTTATCTTTCCTTGGTGTTTCTGGGTCTAGTCTCTTCCTCCGGATTCACCATCTTCGCCGTGACTATATCGGGTCTCCTCGTATGCTTCCATGCACCTAATAGGAGGAGAGCCGCGCAAGGGTTCCACCGACATGGTCACAGTCAGTAACCCAATTCATTGCATGCATCTGGCCCAGACTCTGAAATCAGACATCAGTCTGATTCAGAATTTCTAGGGTGCACCAAACTGGCACACTATCCTGGCGCACTAGGCTAGCGCACTAGCCTGGTCATAGGGTGCAGGTAGCCCATTTTTTCATTATGATTTGCATGCATTTATGTTTGTTCTAGACTTTAAGTCTCCTGACGTATGATCTCTAATATGCCAAGTTTTTGCTTGCATAATTTTAGCATGTAATAACATCCTTTGCGTTAGTTTTGCATCTAGTGAAGTTTGGCTTACCGCTTGGGTATGGTGAACTGGTGGCTTTCCAGAACTCTTTATGTGGAGTTCTTTTGCAACAGTCCATGATCTCGACACAAGTGGCGTAGCTGGGATTCATTAACCTTCATCATAGTAGTGTTGCGTGGTCGTGTGAGGCTTATTGCCCTTGAGCACAAGACCCATGCCATGATATCTTGGGTTTTCTCTTTCCTTTATGACTTTGTGGAAGAGAGGGGAACTCACATGTGATCAGGTCTTTTAGATGTCCGTGATGCATTTTCAGATGGTTTCATGCATGTTTGCAAGGTTTTATATCGCATGCCACATTAGTCTAGCTTATTGTCTGATCTGCATTTTCATTGGCGCACATAGGTGGTGCACCACATAGGCGCACATAGGTGACGCACCAGACAGTTGCACCAGTCTAGCGCACCTGCCTGTTTTTCGCTGCACACAATAGCTTTTTGGCATGGTATTTAGTTTGATTCCCGATTTGCTTTGCCTTTGGTTTTGTTTGGGTGTCTTCCTAGATATATCAGGATGATTCTAGGCTTGTTTTCATCCACATTTGTGCATGGTAGCATAGGTTTTGCATATAGCAAAGCGAGGACATTAGCCACCCGATATTGTTGGATTCGTGGTTATATCCATGCAATATCTTTGCACTGGTGTTTGATCCATCACTCGGGTGACCTTCTTGAGAATAAGGACACACCCTACAGTCCCTCTACCCATGTTTAGCATAAGGCACCACTTGCATGTAACATTGCATGGCATATCACCCTTGGGCGTACAGAGACAGGTTGAAAAGCCAACATTTCATATAAGTAAACGAGAAACCCATGAAAGATCGATTTTTCAGGCGCACGAGGGTGCCTAATACCTTCCTCGTGCGTAACAAGGATCCTTGCCCAATTATCTAGTTCATGATGACCTTTTCCATTGGTTTTATTGCATGGTTTTAAATGTTTTAAAACAGTTTCCCTCGTCTCCCGTTTTCAAGTAGACTAGGTGGCGACTCCCGTAATTTTATCATTGTTTTTATTGTTTTGCCGTGACTTTGCTGACGCTCGCACATTTAGCCTTTCGCGCCAAGATCGAGGTTGTTGTCGGCATGGTTACAAGGAGTCCAAAGGGGCCATCGATCCAAAAGAGGAAAGAGCATGAGCTCGTGGCTGAGGGGAGGTCCTTTAAAGGAGAGGGTGGTGTGCGCAAGCAGTTGGTGGCTGGGCATGGGTCGCTGGCGTGTTGCAGGTGACTAGCAAGGGCAACAGGGCATGGCTCGAGCACGTGGGCAGTTGAGTAGAGCTGCATAGGGCATGGTGGTGGCAGAGGTGTGGCAGTGGTAGGGCGGCAGCGGAGCGACGCGGCGCCGTGGCTCGTACAAGATACAATGACAGAACTGGTCAAGCGGCCCACGTAGAACAACCTTGATCCTTACGTGCATCCACGATGCACGATTAGGCCGCGCGCCTGGGCCGTGCATCCCACTAGCATAGGGTACATAGGTTGGATTCTGGTGTCAAACTTGGTGTTTAGGGTTTGTTTGGGTTGGTTTAAGTGTTTTGGACTGATTTAGGGTGTTAAGGTTAGTTTTAGGGTATAATGGGGGTGGAGTGCCTCGTTGCCGCTGGAGCACGCTTTTCTGAAGAAATTCGCTGCGAATGGCTGCCAAAATGGGGTGTCTACAATTTTCATTAATAATGATTTCTTCAAAAATTCCAATATCACAATCATCATTAGAATTGTCTTCTTCGTTCTCTTTCTCTTCAAACCGTCATTATGATCTCCTCTTGTAATGATCCCAAATCGCTACACCCAAACTTAGCAACATTTTTTTAATTAATTACTAAACTAAATCCAAGCATAAACAACAAAAATAAAAGTAGTGCGAACTGAAATAAAACTAAGCTACTTACTTACCTAGAACCCTTAATGCGTGGTCTGGTGACTCCATCTCTATGTGCATTGGCAAACTCCTTCTCTTATCTTGCACCTACAAAAACATCAAAACAAATACACATGAGTGATCACTAAAACCACAAATACACCTAAACTCTAACACCACACCTAGATGTCGAAAAACCACAATAGAGCAACTCATCATTGCCCAGCAAGTCACAAATCTCTTTAAAATCATGCCTTTAAAACCATTTTCTTTTCTTTCTTTTTCAAAACCATATGTATGCTTTTCAAAACCATGTGCACACTTAAAATGGCCAATTTTGCCAAATTAAGTCCAACATCACTCTCATCCATTGAAACCAAACCAAGCATAGAGCATTTGCTTTAAAACCACATAAAATTCAAATCTCGGAAAAACGACACAAATCCATATCTCAAGAAAACCATAACGCCACTCACAAACGCAACAATACAAGCCTCAATAAGCACTGATCACAAGCAGTCATTAGGGACAAGAACCTCGAACCCACCGCATTGCCACGGATAGTTGTAGCTTGCCTATCTTGGCCTCCCTACCTCCTTGGCAAGACCATCGACACTGTGTCGTGTTGCCCTGTAACGATCTCAAGTTGCTACACCAAAAACCTATCTACTTGTTTTTTGTTAATTATTTAATTGATTACATTAACCTTGTGAGATTAGGAGAAACAATAAATAATTGTCTATTAGGGTTAAAATTACATATATATATAGGGTAGTACAATAAGTGGATCTTGAGGTGGATATCCAAATACCCTATAAGACTTAACATAAGACTTAATACTCTCCTTCAAGCTGGAGCATATATATATCTATCATGCCCAGCTTGTTACATAGATAATTATAAGTCCCAATGCAAAGCCCTTTAGTAAAAACATCAGCACATTGATCAGATGACTTGGTATAGAGAGTAGACACAACTCCTTGCATCACTATCTCTCGAACAAAGTGACAGTCCACCTCAATATGTTTGGTACGTTCATGGAATGTGGGATTATTAGCAACGTAAATAGCCGCCTGGTTGTCACAATACATCGGCATAGGTGAAGGAGGAGAAAGACCCAAAACAATCAGAAGTGAGCGAAGCCATATCATCTCGTAAGTAGTTTGAGCCATAGACCCATACTCGGCTTCTACACTGGAGCGAAAGACAACATTCTGTTTCTTGCTATGCCATGTAACAAGATTGCCCCCAACATATGTGCAATATCCAGAAGTGGACTTCCTATCTCCTCTATCTCCAACATAACCAGAGTCTAAATAGACTTCTATCTGCAGGTGACCATTCTTTTTGTAGACCAAACCTTTGCCTAGAGTCTTCTTGATTTAAGCCAGCACTCATAAAACTCCTAGCCAATGTACCATTCGTAGTCCTTGCATGAAATGACTAAGGATCCCCACAATGCATGCATCTGAACGAGTAACAGTAAGATAAATCAGCTTTCCTATCAGTCTCCTGTATTTGCCAACATCCTCTAATAGAAGTAAAGAGACATCCCAAAAATCTAGACTCTGATCCACAAGAGTAGTCTCAGGTTCACACCACAAAAGCTCAATGTCTTGCAAGAGATCCATAGCATACTTTCTCTGTGATAGAGCCATCTTGTCTTTAGCAAATGCAAACTCAATACCTAAGAAATACCTAGGTCTGCCCATGTCTTTGGTGACAAAGTGTTTCTGTAGATGATCTTTTGTCTCCTGAATACAAGTATATAACTCCCTGTCACTAGAATATCGTCTACATAGACAGCTAACAAGATACAGCCATCCTTTGCTCGTCTGTAGAAAACAGAGTGATTTACCACATAGCAACGGTGTCGACACCCCAATATGCTTTCAAATAGGCCAAACCCAATAGCCACTCCTCACACAAACAACCACCAATTCAGGCGCACCTTACTGGCGCACCAGACAAGCGCACCTTACTAGTGCACCATACAAAACCCTAATTGGGCTCTAAAAGCCTAAATACAAAACAAAACCCTAAAATACCAATAAACCCTAAAACCGAGGCTAAACCCTAGGTTAGGACCTAAATTAAATTCAAAACCATAATCCAAACCTTAAAACCTAGGTCAAATTCTAAGTCAAACCTCAACAACCTAACTAACTTCCACTACATCCTAACTAATCTAACAAACTCATGTAACAACCAAAACAAACATAACTACTTCCCACTTCTCTCCAACAAACATAACTACTTACCACCTCTCTCCAACAAACATAACTACTTACCACCTCTCTCCATCAAACATAACTACTTCCCACTTCTATTCAACAAACATAACCACCAGCCAAGCCTATATATAGCCCCTTTTGCAAGTAGAAATGGACTTTTGGGGACTTTTGGCATTTTTGCAAAAATTGAGAGAGAATAGCTCCCCAAACCTTTTTCCTCCCAACCAGAGCAACCAGAGAGTTCCTGGAAGAGAGAGGAAGCTCGTGGAGCTGAGAAATCAGAGGTTCCAGCCATCTCCGGCGAGCTCCGACCATCCAAACACACTGCCAAGCCAGGTACACACCCTACTGACCTCAATTCCTATTAGAAATAGTTCCCTAGGACTGCCTCTATCTTGCTTAATCGATTCCAACAAGGCCAGAGGCCTTCTATGGTCGGAATCAAACCCCAAACCTCATCGGAGTCATTTTCTGGCGACCTAGGTGGGGGTACTGGTCCAGGACTTGTCACTGGTCCTAGAACCTTAGGTCCTCTTCTCCTGGCCTCCCTCTTGCTTCATCGCCCGTCAAAACGCCATGTCGCTGCCTCCCGGAGCCTCCAACAGAAGATCGCCAGAGTCGCGCCACGCTACCGTCACCGGAGAAGACGACTGTTCACCGCGACTAAACACGCGCCTCCAGCCTTGCCGCGCCTCTCCGATCATCCAGGATCACTCCACGACCTGCCACCAACACACCGGAGCGACCAGGAGTACATCCCATTCTCCTAGTGCCCCCCGACGCTACCAGAAGTTGTTACTGTCGCCAGAGAAGATGACATGTGGTCGGAGCTCAATCGAGAGTCCCGCGCATCGCAGCCTTCTATATCAGTGGGGAATCTTCCTCTCTACGCCGTCGACCTTCCAAGAGCCTCAAATCGCCGTGCCACTGCCTTCAGAGTCTTCTCCTTCTCCAACACCGTCGCCGGAGTCGTCTCGACGGTGACAGGGATGGACAGTCGCCTTAGGTCATCTGATGCTCCAGTCACACCGTCAGATCCCTTTATTCTCCTCCCCTTTTGCTTATTGTGCTCTCTGATCTCTGATCAAGCCTTGGGATGTTCTAGAGAGGCATCTCTGGCGGTCGTCCACGGTGGGGCCCCGTCGTCAGCAGCCGTCGTTTCTTTTGCTTCTTAAAAAAAAAAAAAGATTCCTTTTAATAAAACTTCTATAACTTTTGTTATCTTTCAGCTAGATTCTTTTTTTCTTACAAATAGGTCCTTGCATTTTTATTAAATCATTTGAATAAAGTTTTAACTGAAAATATTGCAATGTACCCCCTGCATTTTCCTAATTATGTTTTCCAAGTTTAAAATTTTGATAAAAATCCCTAGAGTTTCTTTTCATGCATTTTAATCCACCATTTTCGCATAAAGAACCCTGAACTTTTCTAAAACTCTTCTGAATGCATATTTCTCTGGTTAATTTGCATTTTAGCTCCTGAACTTTTGTGAAATTGTTCTAAATGCATATTTCTCTGGTTAAATTGCATTTTAGCCCTTGAACTTTTCTGAAACTCTTCTAAATGCATGTTTCTCTGGTTTAATTGCATTTTAACCGCTAAGAACCTTCAATTTAACTAGAAATGCACAGTTTTGCACATTTGACCCTAGATTTCTTCAAAACTACATGAAATGTGTTTTTCTATGTATTTTTGATGACTTGTTTCAGAATTTCAATTTTATTTCAGAATTTAGGTTTTTTGCACAAAGGCCCTTGGAATTTTCATTTTCACACTCTTGCATGCATTCTACACATTTTGTCGCACTTTTTCATGCATATTTTCTCACATTTTCTTCCTTGCGTTGTGCCCGCATTCCTAGCTCACTTCAAGCTTGGTTTTCTCATCATTTCCCAGATTTTGTCCGATTTTCGCGTTCTTGACTTGATTTAGCTTTTCATTGCCCGAGGGTGTACATTAACAGGCTTAACAATGCCGACATTGTCCCGGATGAGGATTATTTTCCCCAATTTGATTTTCTCGGATTTCTTTGAGTTTCTACTGATTTACGTGATGCTTTCCCAGAGTTTCTCGATTTTCACAATTTTCCTCATCACCCATGGGTGTACAGTAAAGTGGCATTCTCAATGCCTACATTTGTCCCTCAGATTAACTTTTTCCCTTTATTTCGTTTCTTCTCTTTGATTTGGCATGTTTTCTAGTCATCTTTAGCATATGCATTCAAGATAGGCAAGCACACATCCAATAGACCATTTAGCAAGTAGGAAACCTAGATAGACCGAGTTCCTCGGGCGCATGGGGGTGCCTAACCCCTTCCCCATGCGTAACAAGAATCCTTACCCTTTCTCTGGCCCACATTGATTTGTGTATTTCATCCATTAGGCACGGAGCATACATGTTTTCTTCATCTTGTTTCCTTCTTGGTTTTCTCTTGTGTTTGGTTTTCCTCGTCTTTCCATTAAAAGACTAGGTGGCGACTCCTTTCCTTATCCTTTCCCATCCTTCCTTGGTGTTTCCAAGTCTAGTCTTCTTCTCCAAATTCACCATCTTCGCCGTGACCGTATCGGGACTCCTCGTGTGTTTCCGCGCATCGGTAAGGAGAGCCGTGCAGGGTTCCACCAGCATGGTCACAGACGGAAACCACAAATAGATACAGTACTGCTGAACTTCTCAAACCAGGCTTGTGGACTCTGTTTCAGCCCAAAAATTGCTTTCCTGAGCAGACATACCTGATTCTTCTTCTGAGCAACATAACCTGGAGGTTGCACCATATACACTTGCTCGGACAATCACCATACAGAATTGCATTTTTGACGTCTAGTTGGCATAGGTTCCAAGAGTTATTTATAGCCACTAACAAAATGACCCTGATGGAGTTTAATCTGGCAATAGGGGAGAAAGTCTCAATGTAATCAATGCCATATTCCTATGTGAATCCCATGGCAACTAACTGAGCTTTGTATTAGTCCACCATACTATCTGCCTTGTACTTTATAGCAAACACCCATCTACAAGTGACAACATTGGTTTGCATTGGTCTAGATACTAGTGTCCATGTCCAACGAGATCTCTGTGCCTGCATTTCATCATCCATAGCTGCTTTTCCACTTAGGTGCTACGCTTGCCTCCTAGTAGTTCTTGAGAATAGACTCAGAAGAAATAGACAAGGCAAATGCATGAAAAGATGGATGAAGCCACTCATAACTCACAAAGTGGGATATAGGATGTGTAGTAGATGAAACACGTGTACCTCTCCTGATGGCAATTGGCAAATCAAGATCAGTGGGTGGCAGATCTGTAGAGGATGAAGAGGGATTGGTAATGAGAGGAAGTGGCTATCTGGTGGCAATAGGCGTGAACATGGCATGTGTAACCATGCCGGCGATAGCCTCGTGCTTGGCGCAAAAGGCCAAATGCGCGAGGATCTGCAAAGCCACGGCAAAATAATAAAAATAATGATAAAAATGCAGGAGTCGCCACCTAGTCTATTTAAAAACGGGAGACAAGGAAAACCGTTTTAAAACACTAAAATCATGCAATAAAACCAATGGAAAAGATCTTCATAAACCAGAAATGGGTAAGGATCCCTGTTACGCATGAGGAAGGTATTAAGCACCCTCGTGCGCCCGAAAAATCGGTCTTTTAATGGGTTTCTTGTTTACTTATATGGAATGTCGGCTTTTTAGCCTTTTTTGTACGCCCGAGGGCAATTTGCAATGCAATGCTATATATAAGTGGTGCCCTATGCTAAACATGGGTGCCTGGGTTGTAGGGTGTGTCCTAGTGCTCAGAAAGGTCACCCGTGCAGTGAGTCAAGCATCGGTGCAAGGATGTTGCACAGATATGATCAAAGATCTAACAACACCGAGTGATTTTCATCCTCAATTTACTACATGCAAAACATGAGCTATCATGCATAAAAATGGATGAAAACAGACTGGAGTCATCCTGATATATCCAGGAGGACACCCAAAGAAAACCAAAGGAAGATCAGATTGGAAAACATGCTAAACACCATGCCAAAAAGCCACTGTGTGTAGTGGAAAACAGGCTAGTGCTCCTGTGTGGTGCGCCAGATTGGTGCTCCAGTCTGGTGCGCCACCTATGTGCTCTACTGATGTGTGCCAGGAAAGTGTACCAGTGGAATTACAGACCAGATAGTAAACTAGACTAATGCCATGCAATATAAAATCCTGTTAACTCGCAAACTCATCAGAAAATGCATCATGAGTATCTAACAAAAACCTAGCATGAAAACACAATATGGGTCTTGTGCTCAAGGGCTATATGCCTCACACAAGACCACACCATCCTTACGCTAAATAAAAACAATAAGCTTCAGCCATGCTATCCAGATCTGGATCATGGACTGTTGCATAAAAACCTGCCAAACAGGAGTTTATGGGGCAATCAGTTCACCAGATTACAGCAACAGGCTGAACATGTAAGATGCAAAAGTCATATAAACAGTGCTATCATAGGCTGAAATCATGCATACAAAGACATGACATATCAGAGAATAAACACCAAAAACATCAAAGTCCAACACCCGAAAAAGAATGCAGATCGTGATGTAAAGTTGATGATTTGTTCTCTGACCAGACTGGTGCACCAGGATGGTGCTCTGGTTAGGTGCGCCATATTGGTGTGCCATCTTGGTGCGCTAGTTTGGTGCACCCCAGAAATTCTGAATCAAACAGTAGTCTGATTTCAGAACCTGGGCCAGATGCTAGAGATAAGTTGAGATTAATCTTATCCAGATCAATTATTTAGATGGTAGGGAACTAAAATATGATGAAAAGCAAGCATAAAAAGTCATCTTATCACTTCTCTTTAAATCAAGCATGTTAATGTGTTAAGAAGCTGTAACTACTACTTAGTGGGTTTTCAAGATTATGCAATGATTTAATTAGCTTAACAGACATGTAGAGATGACAAACATGCAAAGAGTATGTTTACAGTTCAGTTCATAGCTAGTATTTGCATGGAATCATGATTCAGTATATAAAAATAGTGACCACATGATGCAGAAATTAACATGACATAGAAACATTATGAAACACAAGTAGGAGCATCCAACTTATCATAAAAGACACGAAAAAATATCACTAACAGATCATACATCCAGTTAGTTGCATGCTTTATTCAGTTTATTATCTAGAGTTTATATAAAGTGATAAGTAGAGATCCTACCTTGCCTAGGATGTTTCCTCCTTGGATGGCTCAAGATAATACTTCCTTGTTGCTTTGGATCAGCTGGGAATGCTCTGAGATGCAAGAAAATCTTCTGGAAACGAGAGTAGGTTG
>JAMKQA010009393.1:0-12390 GCA_024699735.1 Posidonia australis | reverse complement strand
TTGTACTGTTGTGTAGCACTGGGGTGTTACAAGTTGTCCCCGCATGTATATGCCATGGGCTAATTAATGTCATGCAATGGATTTATGTAAATAAAATGGAATAATTGGAAAAATACTTCCTTCACCCTCGTATGTTGTAAATTAGATGGAGGAAGTAGAGGCATGGATGGAGCTCCGAAGGTGCACTTTGGCTTTGGATTAATAGGATCTCTATTGACCTAAGTTCTTAGAGGATTTTGATAGGACTTAACCTAGGGTTTTTCTCACTAGGCAACTTCTCTTAGTTCAGAAGGCCTCCTAGATCTCAAGGTCTAGGGGTCTATTTATAGGCACTAGGACGTCAGATTTTATCAAGGATGAGTGGAAATAAATATCTAGATATTAGATTTGAATTAAAATTTAAATTTTAAGTTAAGAACGAGATATTTATATTAGTCACCGAATGCACCAGTGACAGGCTCAAATATTCCATTTTGCTAGCGCGAGAAAATGAACAAAATATCTTTTACAGCTTAGTCACCGCTTTATGTGGCGTCGAGACACAAATATCTTTATTTTTAAAAATAAAATCCAAAATCAATTAATCTAATATCCAACAATGATGTGTGACCTATTCTCCAAATTTAAAATTCATTCATTACGAGAGGAATATTTTAGAAAATATTTGATTTAAAATCAAGATTTTCATCCAAATTCAAAATCAAATAATCTAATTTAAAAATAATATCCTTTATAATTACAAAAATTATATTAAAGATATCTTTACTCAGTCCACCCTTGTAACAAATAGGATTTTTAGAATTTTAGCACATGTTGAAATTATCGTTAACTTAAATATAGCTGCAACATTTGAAAAGCAATACCCAATATTATATCTAGTTTTTAATCAAGATAAAATCACATAATATTAAACCCAACGTCATCCACTCTTCTCGAAATTTCCAAAATTATCCAGCATTGATAAAGATTTACATGATATTCCATAAATATTTAAGTATGTAGAAATTCCTAGAAATTAGAATAGTCATGGGAAAAATTATAATAATATTTATAAATATCCCATATATCATATTAAAGCCCGAGATGACAAATTATCTAGAGAGAAAATTTCAAGATGTCAGTCGCCTAATGATGTAGCTTTAGATTCTAGTCGCCTGTATTAATGGCAACATGTTATGTCGCCTCCTACAGTGGCATCTAGACTCGTTGCCTATCTTGAGGGCAATAGCCTGGCCTCTTGCATTTTACCCTCTCTCTTTTATGTTAGATCCATAGAGATTCCTTAAAGGTTCGGAAAATACTCAAGAAATTGCATGAAATCATAAAAACATCTCCTTTAAGTTCAAAGTACTCAAATCTTCCATCAATTTGAGTAAGATTAGAGTGTTAGGTCTACTAAAGCTACCGATTCGCACTGAAAACATTCAAGGGACTCAAGCCTACCATCAACTCGAGCGTGTTAGCTCTACCATAGCTAACAACTTTGAATCAAGTAAAATCAAGAATGTTTTAAATAAAATCATGAAAAATCTAGAAAATAAGTTAGAGATCCTTAGCCACGTGATCTGGGGTGCCTCAAAGGTTTCTATCCTAGATGGACTTTAAGAAATGCGAAAATGGGATATTTACAGTTGCCCCTCCTTGAAGGTGATCTTGGAACAATATTGGCTCCAAGATAAGAATAATATCCCCCATTGAGCATTTCTTAAAAAAGGAAGCGTGCACTCAAACAATTCGCCATGATGGAATAAAAGAGAAAGAGGAGAGAAATGGGGAACAAACTTGATTTCAAGATGTAATCACACAACCGAGTGGTTCATTTAAAATTGCCGTCATATTGAATGCTCAAGTATGGAGGGGTCAAGCTGCTTCCGAAGCTATGAGTCGCAATTAGTGTCGAGATCATGTCAACCATGTAGAGAAGACACTTCAACAAGGTAGAAACTAAGAATGGTTGTGGGACATTACCCTAGTGCTGACCAAGAGATGATCGTGGGGAAATTACCCAAGCACCGATCAAAAGATAAAAAGCGATTTGTGGCTTCCTATTTGAGAGCTTACTTGGATTGGAATATTTGACTAGATAGGTAGAACTTGATTGGGCTTTAGGAGGATCACACATTCTAAAAATTTCTGACACTCTTAGAAAATATTACTTTGTCTGTGCTCCACTTCCAATGCATGGATACATGATTCAAGTAGACAAATGCAAATGCAAGGTCAACATACAATATGCAATGAATGATCCATATGACAGGTCAAGTTGGTGGAGTACGGGTGGTCCCTAGCTATATAGACATTTGTAAAAATGCATGAATGCAATTGTTGTGGTCAAGTATTTTCCATCCTCGAGTGCGACTAGTATTCTCAAGAAAGGACTATCGTCCCACAACTCAACTTGACAAAAAAAGGAGTTTTATGTGTAAAGAATTGGGTGAGGGAGTAAACCCTTACTTTGCCAAATTGAGGTTGCCTCTTAGTCGAAGAAGTGTGTCTGGGTACACAGTTGGGACTTCTGAAGGCGGGAGTCCACTTTCAGTGGGACTTTGTGCAACTTCATTACGATGGGAGTTGATGTAGTCCCACAGTGGGACTTGATCTACCAACACCTGGTGGGATTTACCTGCACGCTTAATAGTAAGTGTCAGTAATCAAAAGGTGTACCTTTCCCTACCTTAGAAGGATTGGCTAAGTTGTCTAAGGAAGGTACTACAGTGCTTCCCTTTACTCCCCTATTCTTAAAAATAGGTGGAGGAAATTAGTCTTGGCCTCAACTAGGAGATGGAAAATCGGAGCCTAGTGGACACCGACTATGAGTCATCAGTAGATGCTCTAAAGATCATTGTGAGGTAATGTCTTTGTGGTGAAAACGCATCCAAGTCGTGGAGGTACACTTGAGTAGGACATTAACTCCAATTCTGGGTGAGTCGATTGTTGCATCACCGGCTAGACCAATTCTAGTTTTCTTAGTTACTACGTTTTCACTTGTAGGTAAGGTAGATGGCATTATTATTTTTTTTTTTTTAGCTTTTCTTGGTTTTTCTTTTTTTGGAATTATGGTCACAACCTTCCTCTCATGCATCTAACATCATAGCCTTGTATTGTCCAAGGTGAGAGAGTGATCTTTTTTATGATGCCTTGACCTTTTGAGGACTTGGGACTTCGTGCTAGCCTTAGTCGATTATTACTTCCCTTATTTACTCATTCCTTGAGCTTCTAAGGTTTTCTACCCCTTGCCTATGGGTGGAAGAGTTGGGGGAGACTTGAGGTTTAGCAGACTCTCGATGTCAGTTATAACTCTAATGCCACTTGCCGATGGTTGGCCCTATGTGCCTATAGCTTACTCAAGGGTTTTAGGCTTTTCTTTTCTTTTTCCTTTTTTTTTTTGTTGGGGGTTCCCCTTTCATGTTATTTTTTTGTAAGTACCTACCCATCACTGCCTTCTCAAACTTATGCTATAACAACACACCTACTCGTCTATTTTCTCATTCCATTTTGAGTACCTGCCCATCACTGCCTTCTCGGACTTATGCTATGATAGCATCCTCGATTATTCGTGCTCTCCCCTCTTTTGGGAGCTTTTGTAAGTTGTTTTGGTCTTGTTTTGGTGCGCTCACCCATCATCGCCTTCTTGGACTTATGCTAGGATGCCACATACGTTGCATAGGACGAGCAACTATTATGATATGCCTAAGCTTTGAGTCTACTTTGCTCTTATCTCCCCATGTAGTGTATGTGAGGATAGGACATGGTTAAGTTCACTCTAGTTGCTCAACTTCTTTTTTATGTAGGAGACAATTTTCTTCTTTAGTTGGTACTAGGTCTTGAGTCCTTTCTAAGCTTCAACATGTTGGTTAAGGGTGCACTTCTAGGTTACATATAACTTCCACGGATTTGAAGAAATCTCCATGTTATCCTACCCAATTGGGTGGACCTTCCCTAGGTGTTACATCCTCTACTTGAGGAGACCTTAGATAAGGTTTTGGCGGTTTTGCTTAATGCTCTAAGTGGTCAGGCGTGACTCACACTCATCAATCATCATTATTATTGTTTTCTTTATTGCTATTATTAAATTTATCCTAGCATTCAAAGAAAATAAACAAACAACAGGCAAGGAAGTTAAAGTTTTATTTACACATTTTTCTGAAAATAAAATGACCTCGCCCTTAGTCAAGCTCAGTCAAATCTCTTATTTCCCTCCCCAAATGGAGGGGTATACCTATGAAATGGCTGTAGGAGCCTATCCTTGGTGTTGAAACTTCAGGTACTGGTGACACGTCATAAATTTTTTCCTTGGGTTTGTGCCCAGTCTTTGCCTTGTGAGAATCACAGTTGAACTCCTCTTGGCTTGTATCTCTTGGTGTAGAGTGTTGAGGTGATGGTGGTGCATTTTTTTATTTTTCTTTTGGCTTGTACCTAGTCTTCGCCTTTTCAAGGTCATGGTTAGACTCGTCTTGGCTTGTTTCCTATGAAGTGTCCCTATTGGCTTAGTTTTGTGTTGGATTCTCTTGTGCATATCCATTGATGTGCCCCTTGATCTCTTCTTGGCTACTGTATTTGCTGATGTCCCTGGTGGGCCCACATTCTTTGGTAGGATCCAGTGGCTTGGGCGAAGGACTGGCTCTAGCATGGTCAACTTGAGGATGCTGCAGATGCTGGCATAGAATGTTGATTGCAGCTTCTAGATCGTACCAGTCCTAGTCAATGTACTCATCATATGTGGGTTGTCCCACGTCTTCTCCCATCATGTCTTGGAACATTTGTGAATCCACCTTTTCCTCGTACCAAGGGTCAGAGTCATACCATTCCTCAAAAGGTTCCTTATTGTATAGCTTTGGTGGGGGTCTTTCTTTGCCTGGTTCTGGTGTAACGGGCTCCCATTCTATCTTGGAGTCCATCTAGTGGTTAGCCCTGATGATGATTACTTTTCCTTGATGTTTGAATTTGAGGAGCTGATGTACAGGGGATGTTACAGTACCAACCTCTGCTAGCCAAGATCTTCTCAGAATTAATGGTTGGGCTAGATCCTCTTCCATTACTATAGCCATGGTAGTGCTGGCGAGGGGACCTATAGTGACGTCCAGTTGAATCGTCTTGATCGCTTCCCTTTGACTATTGTCATAAGCTATGTATGGGAAGCAATACTTAGTAATCCCTATTTCATCAATACCTAGGGACTTTAAGGTGGGTAGGGAGCAAATGCTTTTGTTGGTGCTAGTATCGACAAGTATCCTATGGAGCAAACGATCATTGATGTGTGCATTGATGATCAGTGGGCGCGATCACTCCTCAGGTACGAGTAGCTCCACATCTTGGAAGACATTGTTTTTCTCTTCAAACTTTGTGATGATCTCATTGGCTAGTTTGGAGTTGTTTGGTCATCGATTCCCTCTTTAGCTTGTTGTCTACCCCATGATTTGTTGTCCTCCTGAGTCTCCCATCCCAAGGTGTCTTCCTAGGGCTCATCTACATCCTCCTCTAACTATATCCCTAGTTTAGGCATTGCTGGTGCATCTTGCTCTTCCTCGTTGACGCTTGGTGGCCTTAAGTCAAGGTCTACTTGCATGTACTGCATGAGCATTGGTCGTACGTCCTTGGCCTCCATGTGGGCTAATGAATGATTAGGCATGGGGTCTTGATGGATCTGCATTTAGGTCATTTTCCCCGAGTTGTCCTTAGTCACTTCTTTAACTCTGTCCACATGATTTCCCCTTAGTCATTTAGCTCATATATCTTGTCCCTGACTATGAAACACTTCTCAAAAGTATGCGCATCTTTCTAATGGTATGGGCTGTACTTCGATATATTTGCATTGGGAGTGTTTGGGGTTGGAGCTAGAGGCTTTAAATCTCCACTCTCGACTAATATTCTATAGACATCCAAGAGCAACTCCAAAAGTGGTGGGTAGTTTTGCCTTTTTGGCCCATAATGCGAGGGTGGAGGGACCACATTGTAGCTTCTTTGTCTCTGTTGTTTCCCCTATTGGGCATACACTTAATAATTCGGAGGTTGTTGCTGTTGATGTTGCTGTTGTTGTATTGGTTTAGCTTGATACTGCCTCTATTAGTATTGATGTTGGGGCTGCTGCTGTCTGAACTATGGTTGATATTGCAAGTGTTGCCCCTGGCATTGTACTAATGGATCTTGGCACTGGACTGGTTGATTCTGATGATCTACTTGTGCCATGTTGCCTATGACGCCTTTGTGTGCATAGTCATGGTCTTCTTCTTGCCCTTTTCTCCATACTCCAAGAATTGTATGTCCTTTCTGTTGTGGAGGACCCTTATAGCTATGTCGTACAGTTGGGAGTATGTTTGGAAGTCGCCCATCAGTAGGCCCGCTCTGAGTGCCCCTATGGTGTTTCTAGATTTGATCTCGACTGCTTGGTCTTCAGGGATGTAACACGTTGACTGGGCTGCCATGTCTCTCCATTGACTTGCGAAGCTTACAAAGTCCTCCTTAGGTTTCATCTTTTCATCTAGGTGGTCAGCAATTGTGGGCTCGTGCTGGATGCAGTGGTCATAGTACTGTAGGAACTTGTCCAACACAATTTTGAAATCACTGAGATCGTATGCTTTGAGCATGTTGAACCACCTCAGTGCTTCTCCTTCCATACTCTTAAAGAAAAGGTACACTATAGGCCCATTGTCATGTTGATAGGGAAAGGCCTCTATGGTGAAAGTGGCCAGATGGTTTTGTGGATCGCTTGTCCTATTGTATTTTGGCATCTTGGACATCTTGAATCCAAGCGATAAGACGAAATGAGGGAACTTTGAGGTGTCAAAGTCGACCGGTGCCTTTGTGATTACTCCTGCTTTTGCTAACACGTTTGAGACCATTCTTTTAACATCCAACCATGGAGTGACTGACTGCCCTTGACCTTGGTATCTTTGAAGCTATAAAGACTATTGTTGTAGAGGAGTGCCATGTTGAAGCAGGAAGTAGGGTTGAGCCAGTGTACATGGGGACTGCATGGTTGAAGGTGAGGTTGCCCCTAAGTAAGGATGTGAAAGGTAGCTTGATAAGGACAGTGCAACTTGCTGACCAGAGGGTTAGACCAGTGTGGTATACTGAGCGGAGCATGGTGTAGATGGCCCTTGTATTGGAAAATTGGTGGTTGGGCTTGGTGGCACTGTGTATGTATTTCCCCTAAGCGGTGTGGCTATTAGGCCCTAGTGGTAGTAGGAGGAAGATCCATGCGTATTTAAAGCTTGTAGACTAAAGGGACCATAATGGGCCATGGGTTGGTGAGCATGGTTAATTGCCCCTTTGATTGACAAAGGGGTACTCCAGGATTGGGCGTAACTCATCCCTCCTCCTCCTAGGTCATATGATTGGCCTCCGGATGAAGTTGGGGCGTTGATGAAAGACCCATGTTGGCCCATTGAACTACTTGCCTGACCCATAGAGATCGAATTGCTTGACATGCCGGAGTAGTTGGTTTGAGAGTAGCAGGCTTTTGACATCTTGGGAAAGTGTTTGCTTTGTTGATCTCTTCTTAGAAAATTACAAGTTCTTTCAAAAGGAAAATATAGACTCCTTATAACACTATGTTAGACTCCTTATAACACTATGTTACCCTATTACAAGTATCTAGAAAAGATGGAAAATATAAATTCCAATGTAAATAAAGGAAAATGTTTACAACTATGTTTAGTATAGAAAATAAAGACCCAGAAGACATAGTTCTGACATCCTTATAACCTGCAAACATTCACAAACCAAACCACCCTACAAACAAGGCACCTAGACGTGGTCTGTCTGACATCGCCTATCAGTGCGGCGTCAGAGCACGTTGCCAGTCAGGTGGGTGGTGGAAGAAGTCATCGGTTAGTCAGGCGGCACGGGCCCCTAGTTGGTTTAGCAACCGGGATCTATCCTGGACAGACCAAACGCTAAGCAAACCTAATTAAGCAGTCAAGTTTCAGAGAAAATGCAGCTTTTATTTGGTTTGGATGGTTGATTAGTGACTTGATTAACCTACGTTCTCTCAACTTGTTAAGTTCCTATGGCAAGGGTGAGGCTGACTTCTGGGACTCTAGGGGTCACTTAATGGGATTTGGCCTCTTTGGTACTACTCTTTGACCTTCGTTAGGGTCCACCAAGAGGGCCTAGACTGCGGGCATGTCTCTGTAAAGAGGGGCTCGTAACCCAGGATTTTGTCATTAATGTCGGTCCTAGCAAACCATAAAGCGATAAATAACATGAAACAACAAACTATGAAGTACCTACTAGGGTTTATTATAGACTTAGGGAGAGAGATGGATTCTGAAATATGCCCCTAGGACACCTTACGTTTCCTAGTCGAGTAATCACAACCAAACACAGAGCATGGGTGAGCGACTGGCACTGACCCGATTCACTCAGCTCAGTTGCTCAAACTAGAGGAGGATTCTTAAGGAACTTTAACTTTACTATAGTACAATTAGTTTCCATCCTATTGGCAAACAGAAAATAGACATAGAAAACATTAAAAAAACTAAAAAGAGATAGCTGGATAGGATTTTTTTTAAGCACTATAGATCCAAAAAAAAATAGCACAAGCTATTAAAAATTTAGAGATCTACAATAAAAAAACTGAGTCTGCACCATCATCGCACTAGGAGGCGCCTCTATGTGTCGTCGACAAAAGTCAGACGAGACACGTCACTAGTGGTACAGCCGACTAGGGATCAGAGACCTATTCATTAGGAAAAACCCAATAAAAAGGTCTAGAGTGTCGTAAAACCCTATGCACATGACTCCTAGGACCTAAAATAGCACCTAGATCTACGAAATTAAATGAAAGTACAAGGAAAAGGATGATCTCATGTAGCACGGGGGTTGGCTCAAAAGTCGGTCCCACTGTGATCGCTAGAGAATTATGGACGTGGATTTGGATGGGGATGATGTTGATGTTGATGTAGATCGTCGTCATCTCTAAGAACTTCGATGATCCTTTGTTGTGATCGCCACTTACCAATTCACTTTCGTCAGTCGACAAGGTACCTCACGGGGAATTATGATTGATGATTGTGGTGTGGGTTCCTGGTTCATTAGATCGATGGTAGGATGGCATCCATCGACGCTCTCGTGCAATGTAGTATCTTTACCTTCAAAACAAACAATAAAACGAAAAAAGAAAATCTGGATTAGATCTAGGAGTAGTAAATGATATCTAAATTAAATGTAATAACATGGACAAATATGAACTAATACTAATCGAGGGTTGTCCCCGCATGAATATGTCATGAGCTAATTAATGTCATGCAATGGATTTATGTTAATAAAGTGCAATAATTGGAAAAATACTCCCTTCACTCTCGTATGTTGTGGAGTAGATGGAGGAAGTGGAAGTACGGATGGAGCTCTAGAGGTGGGCTTTGATTTTGAATTGATAGGATCTCTATTGACCTAGATTCTTACGAGATTTCGATAGGCCTTCGCCTAGGGTTTTTCTCTCTAGGCAACCTCTCTCTCATTTCAGAAGGCCTCCCAGATCTCAAGGTCTAGGGCTTTGTTTACAGGCACCAGAATGTCAAATCTCGTCAAGGACAAGTGGAAATAAATATCTAGATATTAGATTTGAATTAAAATTTAAATTTTAAGTTAAAAACGAGATATTTATATTAGTCGCCGAATGTAGCTGCGACAGGCTCAGATATTCCATTTTCCTAGTGTGGGAAAATGGACAAAATATCTTTTACAGCCTAGTTGCTGCTCTATGTGGCCCCAAGACACAAATATCTTTATTTTTAAAAATAAAATAAAAAAAATCAATTATTCTAATATCCAAGAATGACGTGTGACCTATTCTCCAAATATAAAATTCATTCGTTACGAGAGGAATATTTTAGAAAATATTTGATTTAAAATCAAGATTTTCATCCAAATTCAAAATCTAATAATCTAATTCAAAAATAATATCCTTTATAATTATGAAAATTATGTTAAAGATATCTTTGACTCAGTCCACCCTCCTAACAAATAAGATTTTTAGAATTTTAGCACATGTTGAAATTATCTTTAAATAAAATATAGCTTTAGCATTTGAAAAGCAATAACCAATATTATATCTAGTTTTAATCAAGATAAAATCACATAATATTAAACCCAATGTCATCCACCCATCTAGAAATTTCCAGAATTATACGGCAATGATAAATATTTACATGACATTCCATAAATACCTAAGAATGTGGAAAATCCTAGAAATTAGAATAGTCATGGGAAAAATCATGATAACATTTATAAATATCCCATATATCATATTAAAGTCCATGATAACAAATTATTTGGAGAGAAAATTTCAAGAAGTCAGTCGCTTGATGATGTGGCTTCAGATTCTAGTCACTTGTATTGGTGGCGACATGTTATGTTGCCTCCTAAAGTGGCGTCTAGACTCGTCACTTGTCTCGAGGGCAACAACCTGGTCTCTTACATTTGACCTCCTCTCTTTTATGTGAGATCCACAAAGATTCCTTAATGGTTTAAAAAATACTCAAAAATTGCATGAAATCATAAAAATATCTTCTTTAAGTTCAAAGTACTCAAATTTATCACCAATTTGAGTAAGATAAGAGTGTTAGCTCTACCAAAGCTACCGACTCATACCAAAAACATTCAAGGGATTCAAGTCTGCCATAGTTAACAACCTTGAATCAAGTAAAATAAAGAATGTTTTAAAGAAAATCACGAAAAATCTAGAAAATAATTCAGAGATCCTTAGCCACGTGATTTGGGTTGCCTCAAAGGTTGCTATCCTAGATAGACTCTAGGAAATGCGAAAATGGGATATCTACAATATCAAGGGATGAATGATACAAGAGGGAGTTGGAGGGTAGATTGAGAGATACCAGGGTGAAAAAAGAGATGCCCCTGGTATTGAATCATGCTACCACAAGAAATGTCAGACACCATTTGAGGGTGTGCAATGGTCTTAGAGCAAACACGCAATGCTTTGTCGAGGTAAGACAAAAACATGTCGGTCATCACAGACCACCCAACGTGTGTAGAAAGAGATGCGAAAAGGAAGATGCGAATGAAGGGGATTCAGACTATGACTACAGGTGCACTTTGGATCATCGGACTACTAAAGTTGATGCTTGCTAAGGTAAGGGAGTTAAAGATCAGTGGCAGCTCTACTTTGATGGCGTAGTTAACAGGAAAGGCACGAGTATCGGTGCAGTGCTGGAAACTCCGCATGGGCAGATGATCCCACTCGCTCAGAAGCTAACAATTGTGTGCACCAACAATGTGGCAGAGTACGAGGCATGTATCCTTGGTCTGCAAGAAGCACTAGAGCTTGGTGCACAGAGATTACATGTGCACGGGGATGCCATGTTAGTTATCTCTCAAGTTAATGGCAACTGGAGGACCAAAGACTTGAAGTTAGTTCCATATCACAACCATCTTTTGAAGCTGATGGTCAAATTTGAAGAGATACGCTTTTCTTTCATGAATAGAGCCAAGAACGCATATGCAGATGCACTGGCCACACTTGCATCCTGGTTATCTATACCGGAGGATGATACGGTGAAAGTGTCAATAACCTGCACAGATCAGTCGGCACACTGCATGAGTGTAGAAGAAGTAGATTCCCCTACAGAGCTTCCTTGGTATCACGACATCAAGACTTATCTGGAAACTGGGAATCATCACCCATGTGCATTCACGGCAGACAGGAAAACCATGGTCCGACTGGCTTCAAAGTATGTACTCGGAGCAGGACACTTGTATAGGACATCCTACAATCAAATGCTTCTGCGCTGTCTTGATAAAAGAGAGGTCGATATAGTAATGTTACAAGTACATGTTGGGACATGCGGGCCTCACATGAATGGAGTATTGCTAGCCAGGAAAATAATGTTACAAGGTTATTTCTGGTCAACCATGGAGACAGACTGCTGCCAGTTTATCCGAAGATGTCATAATTGTCAAGTCCATGGCAACTTTATTCATGCACCTCCACAGCATGTCGTCACCCTGGCCTTTCTCTACATGGGGAATGGACGTCATCGGAGCCATCCACCCAGCAGCTTCCAATGGACATCAATACATCTTAGTGGCCATTGATTATTTTACAAAATGGGTGGAGGCAGCCTCCTACAAGACAGTTACCGCCGCTGTGACAGAGAAGTTCATCAAGAACAACCTCATCACTCGGTACGGGGTCCCACACTCCATCATTTCTGATAATGGGACGAATTTCACAGCGAAAAAGATCGAGGACTTCCTGTAGGAGTTCCATATCAGGCATCATAGGTCTTCCCCGTACCGCCCGTAGATGAACGGTGCAGTAGAATCTGCCAATACGAATCTAACCAAGATTCTTAAAAAGATGGTGGAGACGCATAAGGACTGGCATGACAAGCTTCCATATGCTCTATGGGCTTATAGAACATTAGTCCG